>PYXC01000541.1:8407500-8527500 GCA_015244755.2 Tenualosa ilisha | reverse complement strand
TCAGTGCCCAGTTTTCTCCAACCACTAATTAGAATTCTGTGCAACTAGTGACTATTGTGAATTTTGTCTTGAACTAGTTTACTATAATATCCCTAGTTCACTAGTTTGGACAAAGGATGCTACTAGTTAACTAGTGAGCCTGCTGACACCTAGCTAGCTAGTAAACAATGTATGGTTCACTAGTTAGCTAGTGACATTACACTAATCTGACTATTTAACTAGTGAGGAGTTTTGCCTCACTAGACATTTTTGCTGTCACTAGTTAACTTGTAAAGCCCAAAACCCATCAACTAGCTGACTAGTATGAAGGACAAAATGCATTCACGAGTTAACTAGCATTTTCGCTTTCACTGGTCTTTAACTAGTTAACTAGTGTGCATTTCAGTGAACATGCTGCATGTAACTAATTAACTAGTAAGGTAAGGAAAAATATTAATTAATAAACTAGTGAGGGTTTGGGCCCCTCTAGTTAACTACTGAGAATCTTGGCTCTGACTAGTTAACTAGTTCACACAAATATGGCTCACTAGTTGACAGAAATGGCTTGCATCTATATGACAGTTATGTCTAATATAAAGATATCAGAGTAAATGCTCATTCGGCTTGATATAGATATGTGTGTAATTTGTATTGAGGCCCAGTCCAAACCACTGTGTTGATCGGATGTGTGTGTGTGTATGTGTGTGTGCGTGAGATGTGTCTACTCTGACCAGGGTGGGGAGTGTGGTGATGTTGTGTACATTATACTGATCTGTGTGCATGAGTGGTATTCCTTTTGAGGGGTGTTAGTATGTTTAGAATGTTTAGAATGTTTTTTTGTGGTCCGGACTATATTGGGTATGAGGGTGTGTGTGCACATGTTTGTGTGTGCAGTTACTAAAACGACACCCGTTAATGGTAACAATTCGAACAGGCACTTCTGTCTAGATTTTTTTTTTATTAATTTCTGTTAAGGAAATCCTATATTAAATATAATCTTAATAAATAATTATTAATTAAATAAACATGTGCCCCACCTCTCACGCTCTCTCTCTCTCTCCTTTTCTCCCTCTCTTTCTCCTTCTCCCCTCAGCGATTGGTCGGACTCTCATCCCTCGGTACTTCAGCACGGTGTTTGAGGGAGGAGTGACGGAGCTCTACTTTGTGCTGAAGCATTCCAAGGAGTCCTTCCACAACTCCACCATCACTCTGGACTGCGATCAGTGCAGCATGATCACACAGCACGGCAAGCCCATGTTCACCAAGGTAGCCTACTGCTCAACAAAGGCTAGGGAGTGCAGCCCAACATGATGCAACTCAGGCCAACAATGTCAAAGATCCATACATTGATTTTCTTGGTTCATGAATGCACCTACCAGAGATTCATAGTCTGAGGAAAACTGAGAACTCAAATTAGTTGAGAATTGGCTAACACAACAGAAAGCACAAGTATAGGGAGGTGCAGTGGTTCAGTCAGATCTTGTGTTTTCACTCAAAGTTCCATGTTCTCGTCCTGACTCATAATTACTTACGGATATACTGAGCTGGAGTCAGGGCTCTGTGTGACAACACCATTGCTCTGTGTTCTTAATGGGTTTTACCATTTTCTAATGGTAAAAAAAAAATCAAAAGCAATCAAGGAGAGTGCCAATCTATGTATGTCACATTTCATCTCGTCATGCTGATTAAGGCCAATCATTGTCCCTAGGGATTCTCACCCCTATCATTTAACCAATGTGTCATTTCCTTGTCTGTAGTCTGACATGTTGATATTACTGTAGCATAATGCTATACATTCAGACTCACAGTAATAAAGTAGTGGCTAGTGCAATAACAGTAATCACAGTAGCTATTCACTTTCAGTAATCACAATTACAGTAGTCACAGTAGCGGTTAATACAACAGTATTTTTAATAGTGTGAATAGGATAAAATAAAATAAGATTTACTGACAAACGTCACCACTAAGCAATTGATGAGTACTGGGTTTTTAAATGTGATGTACATGTATTACATTGTCTCAAAAAACACTGCAAATGAGCCTAGTTCTAGTTTTCTAGCTCTAGTTTTTTATATGCTACTTATAGCAATGCCATTGTTTTTGGTGAGGTCTGTGCAGAAGTGACAGCTTTACCAGTCTCTTATAATACATTTTACATGTGTTACTGATTGCCAATTTTGAGTATGGACAAGTTTTTTTTTTCTTTAATGAATTTTAAATAGAGAACCACAATAAATGGATGTGACAAAGACAGAATATGAATAAAGAATTTCAATGGTGGAAATAGAATTCAGGGGACATACAGATTCAGTGAGAAAGACTGAGAAAAGAGAGAGAGAGAGAAAGACAGAGAGAGAGAAAGAGAGAGAAAGACTTCTCTGCTGCAGGCTGAGATGTTCTCTTTTCTCCCCTGCACCAAGCTCTAATTTATTCCTAATTGTGGATGCAGGGCTGCACAGCACACAAAACAAAAAAGAGGAATCTCCCCCATCTCCCTCAGCTCCCTCACTCCCCTCCTCTCTCTCTTTCTCCCTCCCTCTCTCTCTTTCTATTTTCTCTCTCCTCTCTGCCTCGTCCTCTTACCTTTTTTCAGCTCTCTGTCTCATTCTTTCTTCATCTCTGCTGCCTCTCTCCATCTTCTCCTGTTTTCTGCTCTGAGCTCTGTGCATGGGCAGGGACTGGCTGCTAAAATAATCTGCACATTTTCTGTGTAAGAGTAACAGATTTCATTTTCACACTAACACACCTCAACAATAACACGTCAGGTTAAATTTTACATTTACAGGTGTATATGGTAGCTGTAAGGCAAGGCAAGTTTTTACAACACATGTCATACATAGAGGCCATAGTTTTTACATATATATATATATATATATATTAGTAAGTAACACTAAATTAAAGTTAAAAATAAAAGGATAATCAATGTACACTCTCCCTCACCGTTTTAGACTAATACTCTGACAAGCCAAATCAATACACCGTTGAGCTCCATGAAAAACACTGCACCATAGTACTGTAGAACCATTTAACATAATCATTGAAACTATTAATGCAAAACATCTATATAAAAACACATTAGCTAGCAATTAGCTAGTAACACACACACACACACACACACACACACACACACACACACACACAAGGCCATTGTTAACAATATTTATTTTAGAATAAACCCATCTCAACCACAGTATATGCCATTATAGTTACAACAAACAGCTACAAACTGGTTACCCAAAACAATGGCCACCAGCTACTCATTGACCAGAACTATAATGTAATTTCATACAATAAATGCAATATACAGCTAAAAGCTAAGATAGCCAGTAACTGATCACATTAGCAACGTACACATGCAAGTCAAAAAGGAGATTTTAGACTCAGATGCACAGTATTCCTTAACCATATCAGTGTAGTTATAGTCCATTTGTCTATTGTACTTAGTATACTACAAGTTTTACTTTGCTCACAAGCATACTAAACCAACCTTACAAAAATATAACCTTTGCCATCTTATTAAGTAGACTATAGGTGTTCATTTTCTAGTGGCAATCGGTTGAGTATTCAGGTTCAGCCTGAATGATCAGGTGACATATTGAAAGAGATATTAATGTGAATGTGAAAACGTAATGGAATTATCAAAGATTCTGCAGTTTAGTGGTTAACCACTTCTGTATCTAAAGGGACTTACCTGATTAATGCAAGACAACAAGGAAAAAGCACAAGATTTAGTTTGTGTGTGTGTGTGTGTGTGTGTGTGTGAGTGTTTATGAGTGTTTGAGTTTTTGTAACAGAAACCATGTGAGCTGTTCGTGCCTATTTGTGCATTTCTATGTGCAAGTGTGTGTGTGTGTGTCTGTGTGTGTCTGTGTGTGTCTGTGTGTGTGGTGGTACTGGGGGCATTGATTAGAGTGTGTCTGCTGGGATTACATCCCTCCGGTTGCCATGCCAACTAATCAGCTGCTCTCCGTTGCCTTGACAACAGAATGTCGGAGCTCAGAGTACCAGAACGAGAATTCCTCACAAACAGAAAATAATGGCTTAATTGGGAAACTACGCTACTACAACATTTAGTTTTTCATTCCCACAGACAAATAAGCCAAGCTAACAAGCAGAACGGTTAATTCACTCCAAAGGGGCAAAGAAATAAGATATCTAATTACAATCTTTAAATACAATGTTTCATTTCCATTTATTTTAGATATTATATTATAACTAACACTTTCCAAATAAATACATGAATAATAAATGCATTACATAACATAAATTAACAGTCAATGAATAAGAACTGCTTCACACTCATGGACATGTCTTTCAGAGGAGAAAAATTAGATCCCACAGTATGCTGCCTAGGCTACACTACAGCATAAACTACTCAATAAGTCCTTAATAGACTTCAGGTTTGCTGAGGTGATACCTTATTAGCACATCCAACTGTGTAGCTAATCTGGCCACTTTACTCCCTATACCTGCAGACATGACCCCTTGTATTCTGGTGCAGTAACTCTGACCATTTGCTTGGTTGGTCAGCTGTGGATTTGGCACAGTGTCGGTGTGTGTGCCTGCTGCAGTGTTAACAGAACAATTCAGCTATGGCACAGTATATTACTCTACTGGCAGTGGACATCTTTCTCATCCTGACTCCTCTACCTTGGCCAGGTGTGCACGGAGGGACGGCTGATCCTGGAGTTCTCCTTCGACGACCTGATGAGGATTAAGACGTGGCATTTCACCATCAGGCAGTACCGGGAGCTCATCCCACGCAGCATCCTGGCTGTTCATGTGAGTCTGGAGATCTCAGCTGTCTCTCCTGCCTCTCCTGCTCCTGTCTAGTTCGCTGGTTGTGGTGCGTTTTTGTGTGTGTGTGTGTGTGTGTGTGTGTATGTTTGTGTGTGTGTGTGTGTGTTTGTGTGTGTGTGTGTGAGAGAGAGAGAGAGAGAGAGAGAAAGAGGTGTGTGTGTGTGTGTGAGAGAGAGAGAGAGAGAGAGAGAGAGAGAGCGAGAGAAAGTGAGAGTGTAGAGTATGTAGTGTTACCACTACACACTACATCCACAACAAACTTCATGAGCAACTAGGCTGCATGCAGAAACCAGGCTTCACGCAGCTACATCTATGGCAGTATATCCAGATGGCATAGGATTCTCTGTGAAATTCTAATGTGGTTTAGCATAGCTTCAGAGGAGATACCTGAGCAGATAAATAGCTTTTCCTTCATTGTGCCATAGTGGTTATAGCTGTAAACACTTTTACAGATGGAGGTCAATTCCAAATAGCTGTTACTGGCCTCTGAACTTTGACCTCAGGGAATGTGGTTGTAGCAGTGTGCTTTTAATCCTGTAATGGAGCATGCTTGTTTTATGCTGCGTTAACAGGAGGACAGATACCCTATGTCTATGCTAAGACATTCATGCACACACACAAATGCACACACTCTCTTGCCCATACTACTCAGTCGTTTGCGTGTGGTGTGTGTGTGTGTGTGTGTGTGTGTCTGTCTGTCCATTTGTCTGTGTGTACGTGTTTACATGGGTGTATATGAACATTATGGGACTGTGTGTGTGTGTATGTGTGAGAGAGTGTGTGTGAGAGTGTGTGTGTGTGTGTGTGTGTGTGTTTGTGCGTGTAACTCCATGAGTATGTGTTTATATGACCAAGATGGGCCACATTAAGCTGTGGAGGAATGGAATTCTTTGAGTATTAAGTCATAATAACAATAGAGCATCTGTCCTGTACATCAGACACCAGCCCTCCCCCTACCCAACAACCCACAATCCCCTTCTGCCCTATCCATCAAATCAGTGGTTGCTTACAGTGTAGTTGAGCACTAATAAACCTCAGTCTATTGCAGCAGTTAAAATAGTGAATGAAAATGCTTGCTCTTAAACGTACTATTGAAATGGACTGTATGGGTCTGGTTCAGTCTTTCAGACTCATGAGTGCTGTGAGAGCATGACTAGGTCCTGCTGAAGTCAGGCCACTTGCTCTTTGATGGCAGAGAGGGCTGGGGCAGTGGGGAGGGGAGGGGAGGGGGATGTGAAGTATCTGTCACGTTGGGTTTTTTCCATGGTGAGATCCTCTGTTCGCCCACTCAGGCACAAGACCCTGGGGTGCTGGAGCAACTGTCCAAAAACATAACCAGAGTGGGCCTGACCAACTTCACCCTCAACTACCTCAGGGTAAGACACACACACACACACACACACACACATTAACTCTTCCATATAATAGAAAAAAACAATATTATATATGTATACATATATTAAAAATAACAGAAAAAAAATAGAAAAGCTTTGTGATTTTTTTGCAAAAAAAATTGCTACTTTTTGGTGTACGGTACACACACACACACACACACACACACACACACACACACACACAGAGTATGGTGAAGAGTCTGCCTGTGCAAGTCTTCTCTTTGCTTTTTTTTTTTTTTAAAAAGGGGGCAAGCTATGAAAAATCAAGAAGTGTGTGTGTGTGTGCGTGTGTGTGGTAGGGAGAGGCAAGAACATGAATGAAGGATACAGAGTATTTAGGTGAGCGAAAAAAGAAGACAAGAATATGGAATAGGCAGAGAGGTGGAAGATAAAGAGGGGGTACAGGAGTGGGTGGGGGATGTGTGTGTGGGGGGGCTGTGAAGACGTTTCCTCTCTTCCCTGTTTAGTCACTGTGCATCAGCCACTGTGAATACTTAACAGCACCAGCAGACACAGAACAGACAGTCTTACTCCACATAAACAAGCTGTTGTTGGGGGTGGGGGGAGGGGGGGTAGTGGTAGGACTGATTCACATTAAATTTCTTTCATTTGGAAAACAAGACAACAATGATGTCTGGCATGTTCGTCTGTCACTGGCGCTGCTCGGGCTTGATTTGAGCAATAAAGCCATGTGTGATCTAACACAAGCCTCCCAAATCAGTGTGTGGTACCCCTGTTTTCCAGAGGCCTTTATCTGAGCCCCTGCAGTTTACATGTAAGCGCACTCTCACAGGCAGACACACACACACACACACACAAACAAACATAGGCAAACATACACACACTTGTTCTCACGCAGAAAAACTCTCGCACACAAACAGAGAATATGAAAGTATGTGTGTGTGCATGTGTGTGTGTGTGTGTGTGAGAGAGAGAGAGCGAGAAAGAGAAAGAGACAGAGAGAGAGTTAATCAGATGCAGATTTGATCCCTGTGGATTTGGCTCCTTCTAGTCTGTGTTTCATACAGACATGCCTGTACTCCCCCTGCTCAGACCTATGTCTTTGTATCACATGCATAGGTGTTGTGTGGCTGAGCTCATGTGAATGTGCCTCTGTATAGTGTGAACGCACTTGCGCTTGACATGTCCTAGCTAGCATCATTTGAGTCACATGTGTGTGTGTGTGTGTGTGTGTGTGTGCTGTCGGACATCCAAGTAAAGATGTGCCTTGTCTTTTTTTTGCAGCTGTGTGTAATTCTTGAGCCCATGCAAGAGCTGATGTCGCGCCACAAGACGTACAACTTGAGCCCGCGCGACTGCCTGAAGACCTGCCTCTTCCAGAAGTGGCAGCGGATGGTGGCACCCCCAGGTACGGCTGAGCAGCGGACGGGGCGCGAGAGCGTCGGATGGGGAGGCGGCATATGGTTGACTTCTCGCTGTCGCTCTGTTTATGCAAGAGCTTGGGTGGCCAGCGCAGACAATTCCCCTTGCTTGGAGAGAACACACACAAACTGTCTCTTTCTCACACTCACACTTACACACACTCAGAGACACACACACACACACACACACACACACACACACACACAACCACACACACACTTTTCTGACTCATTTACACACACTGACACACCAAGCACACAAACATACACTCAAATACACATGCATGCGCACACACACACATACACACACACACACATACACACACACTGCTCTCATCCATGTCTTTCCTGCCATTCTTCTCCTCTTATCTGCACATTGTGAACATCCCTCCTTTCTTTCTCCAAGGGAAGGAAGCAGGCATACGCGCTGGAGCTGATAACCCCAGAGCCTGGCTTCTAGAGGGTTAATGCCACAAACCCGCTTTCCTCCTTTTTATTCCCTCCTTGTTCTGTCTCACTATTCTTTTTTTTATTTTCCTTTCTTTTGAGGTAAACAATACCATTAAGCCTACAGTGGTAAAGCTTGTTTTTGAACGTGGTAAACATATTTCCTAGTCGCGATTAACATTTCAAAGACAGCAGGCTCGCATCGTCCAGGGTATAACGGATTTCGGCAGAAACAAATGTGGACTAATTAATTAAGTAGTTGACCTTGAGTATACTATGTGCATTATGCTTAAGTTCAAAAGAATACAAAATCATTTCCCCAGGTAGAAGAGGATTAGAAGGTAATTCAGAGTGTTATTGTTGCTACTGTTTTCTGTTTTTTGTACCTCTTCAAATAAAAGAAAATAATAAAAGAAATGAGAAGTAAACAAATTAAATAATATGATTCTGTCACATAGTTTCCATCGTTATAAAGAGCGAATTGTTCTCCATCTGGAGGAATGAACACAGGTTAGAGATACTGGCGCCCCGCAGCAAGATGTGTCTGATAGCAACACCCCCTCAACCCCCCCCCCCTTCCCCTCAGCTCCCCTCCTCTCTCTCTGCCCACCCGTCCCCTCCCCCATCCTTTCCACCCCCACATCTCCTGACTGCCAGTGAAATATGCCCCTATTGCACAGCCAAACGATGTCTCCCTGTGCCAGAGTAGAGATGGGGAGATTGGTAATGGATATGTCTTAATGTTACCTATTACAACTAGCACTGGTCTTTGTGTGTTTACAAAAGTGTGGGCAGACACACACAGACAGACAGACAGACAGACAGAGAGAGAGAGAGAGAGAGAGGAAGAGAGAAAAACAAGGATATCTGTTTAAATATGTTGTTTTTCTTTTCTCAGGTCATCCTCCCAACTTCAAATCAGAAATATTCCCAACCAACCACAAGAAAGGTACTTTACTCGTTTGCAAACTGTGCATCCCCCTATTCATGTGTTCATCTAATCATCGATCCATCTCCTACTTCTCCCTCATTCATCTAACTCATCTACCTATGCCCTCATTCATTCATGGTCTTAATATATTGATCTTTTTATACAATATTTTACTGGTCAGTCCCTCATCCATCCTTCTGTCCATCACTCTTTCATTTACCTATACACTTATTCAGCCCTTATTATAGATGTTGGTCTGCTGCCTAATGCATTATTTGTCTTTGCCCATATTTTTTCTCCCCTGTGATTTGATTGGCAGCTGAACCAGCCCGACAGACAACGACAAAGAGGCGGAAAAGGAAGAACTCGGCGAGCAGCGCGTCCAGCAGTGGCGTAGGCAACAGCAAGAAGCGCAGTCCTGCCAGCACCTTTAGTCTTTCCACTCAGGTACCTGTAAGGAACCCCAGCTTTCTGTCTTTTTGCATGTAGGCCAAACATTTAGTCATGCTGTCGTCTCATCACTGTATAGGGCACTGTTGGATTAGTGATGATGCAAAGATATATGTGTATGTGAATGCGTACATGACACACATGCAAACGCACACACAGATACACACACTTACACACACAGTTTAATATGAGACACTTGAGAATGGAGAGTTTTTGAGATAAGGGAGGCTATAGGGCATCGGTTCAGTGACACAGCAATTCAAACATTAGGGAACATAGGCCTAGGTGTGTATGTGTGCCTGTGTACATGTGTAAATGTGTGCCTGTGCGTACACATGTGAATGTGTGTGTGTGTGTGTGTGTGTGTGTGTGTGTGTGTGTGTGTGTGTGTGTGTATCTGTGTATGTGCAAGTATGGAAGAGAAATAAAGAGGGTGAGTTTTCAGAGCTTAGTCTCTGGTTGGAAGCTATACCCTGTTGATAGTATCAACAGTGCCCCCTGCTGTTACCTGAGGAAAATTGCAACATCTGCGGCAAGTGACCTTGTAGTGAAGTGAATATTTTCTCATGGTCACGCTGCATATCAACATGTAACATGTTCATGCCTCTGGCCATGCTCACCTTTTAAATGTTAGTAAAGAGGCTTTACTGTGCTGATCAGTTTCATTTCATTTCAAGCTAGTGTGACTGCTGATCATTACTATTGCATTTGGAGATTTTGCACTATTTTGCTTTAATTCATTTACATAAATATTTTTTATTTTGTGATTTTGCTTAGGATTTTTCACTTAAGTGTAATTCTGATTGAAATATTTACGATTGCAGAATTTTTATTCCATCTTAAGCCATAAAAAACGAAACAGCCCTTCCTCTTCTTTTTGAACATATTATTGTGACTCGCATGATGCTAGCTGGACATGTCCAAAAAACTTGTCATTGCAACTACAACTAACTAGCATCTTGTCTCTTTTTTCAGTTGTGTATGATGAGTGTATTACAAAAATAATAGCTTGCACAAAAACGCAACACATTGTCTCAGGTGACTACTTAAAATTGTTGCCATTGTTACATGATAAGAAACTTATCAGGCTAAACAGAGTAAACATTCTAAACATTTGACAACCTTAGTTAATTTGTCAAATCACAATCACCACAATCTCACTGTAGCACTGGATTTATTGTGAAGAAGGACATCCTTTCAAATCACAGTGCACAGATTTTCATGTAGCTAACCTGGCTTTTAGTATGCATTAACTTTATCATTGCGTTAGTAACAGTGTGCTAGTTCAGATTTAGCTGCTCTTCTGTGTGTCCCCGTTGTAAGTGCTAGAGTCTAGCATTAGCCTTAGCATATACACCTCAGTTAGCCCGTAGCTTGTCTGACTCTCTTTCTCTATGTGATTGTAATTAGTGCTCTCCGTCTCTGGTTCCCCCAGCCCAAAGCGGCCGGCGGAGTGACGGGGGGGTTTTCCGCGGCGCGCGGAGGCGGGTGGCCGGAGACGGAGCCAGGGTAGGTGTGACTGACAGGCGCTGCCAAACAACAGATGGCCAGCCCAGGGCCTGCTGCCAATCAGCACGTGCCGTACTAACTACTCAATTACATATGCAAATGAGCTAAATAAATTAGCAGGCATATTGTACCATAGTTAACAAGTAGACCTTAAGTAAATTGAAGCAATTAAGTTATTGGAAATTTACAAGTAAGCTTTTTCTTCTTCAATAAGGGGCTTTAGAGAGCGTAGTGAGAAAGTGTGTGTGTATGTGTGTGTGTGTGTATGTGTGTGTGTAAGAGAGAGAAAGGGAGAGAGAGTCAGAATAGCAGATAAATGATATATGTAACTACAAAGCAGTATACATAAGCATCTTTTTTCACATCTATGCTGTTCCATTTTACTGACAGAAAAAGACTGAGATGTGCACACACATACACACCACATGTATATTATATATATATATATACACAGACACACACAGATTTCTCCCTTAATAATAGTTCGCATTGTTGTTTCCTTCTTCACACTGCTTTTAAAGTTAGCTGACATATTCAACAGTTTATCTGTCATGATGGGTATCATTAGGTAGCAGAGACTGCTTTCATATGATGCAATAATAAGCAGTTCATTCTGTCTCTCTCCCTCCCCTGTCTTTTCCCCTCTCTCTCTCTTTCTGAATGCTATTTCTGTCTCTTCTCTGTTTACTCTCCTGCTTCCCTGCTCTGCCAAATTCTCTTGTGCATCTCACACCCTATTGTCTATTTCACCCTCTCTGTCCTCTTTGCTCTCTCTCCATCTTTCTGTCTCTCTCTCTCTCTCTCTCTCTATTTTGTCTTTGCTCTGTCTTGCTTCTGCAGGATGTGATGGTGGTTGGGGAGCCTACTCTGATGGGTGGTGAGTTTGGGGATGAGGATGAGCGTCTGATCACACGACTGGAGAACACGCAGTACGACGCCGCCAACGGCCTTGATGACGAGGAGGACTACACCTCTTCCCCAGCGCTAGGCAACAACGGCCCCTGGAGCAGCAAGCCCCCAAACCCGCAGGACAGCAAGACTGATGCCACAGCAACCCAGCCAACCCAGTAGCACAGCCACAGCTCCCAGACCCCATAACCACAGAATGGCAAGTCACCACTCGGGTTCTAAACAAGAACCCTGGGACTCTATACGCATCTCTCTCAGTAGTAACAGCTCTGTAAACAAACACTGTGTCAACACAACTTCCATAGCATGAAATATAACTGAAGAAAAAAAAAACAATCCTAGCCAACTGAAGCTCTCAGCAATGTTGCTCTCCAAGTAACCAAGCTTGGGCCCCAGATCCAGAAGGAAAGACTGAGCTCTCACTAAGCACTCATTCTGCAGAACTCACTACCGATTACCCCAGAGTGGAATGTTGTGTATGCACTGTATATAAACTGGTAGAGGTAGGCAAGCAGAAGGAGGTTGCGCTGGACATGAACAATCCTTCCACCCCACTCCCATCCCCGTAATGAACTGAATTGAAGGTTCCTTTCTACGGTCCAGCCATGATAAAGTTGATCGATGACCCAACTCCGACTGAGCAAGACTTTGTAAGCCTTCATCAGCGTGAGCAAACCTGTACCAGGTGTTGCATTGATGCAGGACCCACACCGCTGAGGAAAAAATTGGAAACAATGAGGGTCTTTGTTCTCCTTTTTAAAAGAAAGACAATTGGTTGTCTTGACATATCAGATTTTTTTATTAGACAGTGAACACATCAATTTTTTTGTCTTTTGTTGTCATTGTTGCTTTTTGTGGCAACACAGTAATCTACTGTTCCTTTTGTTTTCTCCATTTATGAGTTAAAGTCATTTTCTACAGCCTCTCTGCCCACGCAGATCCCAGCCCATTTTATACATCTGTGTACAGTGTAACATATCAGCTCTGCTTTCCACCCACACACATATGTACATAGCACCTGATTGTCCTGGCATCATTTTGTACACTCATGTACAGCATTTGTATCTATGTTTTCTTTCCACACAGTTGTTTAAAAAAAAGAAAAAAAAAAACTTTGAAAGTCATATTGTATGACAATGGTTTGTTAAACAGTGTTCCACCCGGTGAAACTTTTCTATCATACTTTACATGGATGCTTTGTCTGAGTAAACATTATTCATTTATTTGCCTTTATTTTTTTCGGGGTGGGGGGAAGAAAAATCACAAAAAATTTATATTTTTGGTGATTTTTTTAAAATGGCATTTCCTCTCATGAATAACATGTGTGAAGTCACTCTGAAGACCAAAAAGCCCTGCTCCTCATGTAGTAAACTACTGGTCATATTAACTGGTGTAGTTGTAAAATACAAACACTGACTTAACACAGTTCATGAGCAGACTCTGATAGTAGATGTTATGTTTGTCTTGTTCTATTTAGGGTTGATGTTTTTTTTTGTATTCCCAATCTAAACAACATTCTGGATATTCATGCATACACGAAAGCCACCAATTTTAGTGTGTTATTTTTAATTTGTTTGAATAATATGTCAACTGTTTGTAATCAAAGAAATGAAATGGGCATACATGTCAGTGATGAAAAGCAGACATTACTTACACTTTAAGGACCATTATCTATAAGAGTATTACTGTGTTATCATAGCAGTACTATGCACAAACAAATATCTTAGTAAAACACTTGGTGTTTTTGTTAGATCAGGGCACAAGTCAATAATCCTATAAAGCTTCTTTAGCAGAGCAAAACAGATAACACCTGAGCTTACGAAGCACTAAATATAAGGGTTAAGCCCACCCTGGGAATTTTACCTTAAGTATTTCTCCTATCTTTTTTTTCTGGGTGGAAGTGTGTGTGTGTGTGTGTGTGTGTGTGTGTGTGTGTGTGTATTGGTAAGGTCAGTGCATGTCTGTCTGATCATTTCTGACATGAGAGCATGTGATTGTAATTACTGGGGATTTTCCCCCCTCTTTAAAAAGCATCTGGTTGATTTCTTTTGAAATCTCTGCCCGGGTTAACTCATGGTGGCTTTATGACCAGACGTTGCCTGAGAGAAAACTGAATTTAGCAAGGGACCATGGGGGTGGGGGCTTGACTGATTCCCTTTTGCTTTGTGAGTGTGTGTGTGTGTGTGTGTGTGTGTGTGTGTGTTTGAGATAGTTTAGTATTAAAGAAGGGTGGTAGGAGTTAGTCTCCTTGTATAAAGGATGCATACAACATATATGCATGACAACATCTCAGTAAACTGCCACCAGTAGGAGCCATAGAATTAGGTTTGGGTGGGTAAGACTCAAAATGAACTTAGGGATAAACATGGTAAGACTTTTATAAAGTTGGTACAAGGGTGCTGTAATATTATAGGGATTTCTTTACAAAAACACACACACACAAGAATATATACAAGGACAGAGGCCTATGTCCTAAACTCCTTCCTAATGATTCCAAAAGTTCAATGCTGTTCAGATTGGGAATATCACATGTTCATTATGTAAATATTACAATATTAACTGACATGCACAGGGCAGCTGAATTTAACCTTTTTTCCTCTTATACAGGATGTGCTGTTTCTGGATTGTGTTATACTTCATGTTTGAACATATCTGTTAAAAATGACCTCAAAGCCCCTTCCATTGTACATGCACACACATGCATATACATTGTTTGTATATTTTGCATTTGTTATGATGCAAAGTACATTTTCAAAAAATCTGTTGTTGCATTATTTTAACCCCAAATGTAATATACTGCAGATATCTATGTCTTTCACCATTGGTGTGTTTCATGTATGCTTTGCTCTTATTTGTGCTAATAAACTGTGTTTAGTTGACCCACGTTTGGCCCATATGGGTTTGGTTTTGGTTCATGTGTCTGGTTTCAAAAGTATTGTGTTTGTTGTTTGAATTTTGAGCTTTGACCATTAAGAAGCTCCTAGCTATTAGTCTCAAACCCTGCCTTATGAGTTTACTCTTAGAGTACTGTTTCTCACGCAAATGAATTGGACTTGGCTGAGAGCCAGATTACTAGGACACTCATCTCATATATTGTAACATGCTGACCTCTAGTGAAAATATTGTGTATTGCAGGTGATTTATAGGTCTTTATCAGGGTATCCAACAGGTAGCTCGCCACCTGCTTAAGAGTAGTTCTCCAAAGATTCAAAGGAAATGTAAACAAATAAAGCATGGTCACAAAATCTCTGTCAAATAAAATTCAAAGATCCTGTCCTGTCTGGTACAAAATGAATCCTGTTTTACAGCTCTCTGATGAGAATTGAACTATGAAAAATAAAAACACAAATTTAAATGACACTGCGCTGTGCGTTTGAAGGTAAAGGATGTAACAATTATCTCCAGGACTATCAGTAGTGACAGATACAGAAATAGTAGAGTAGTTCTCATATTGATGATGTTCAGTTGATTTTGTCTAAATAGCTCTCGGAGGGAAAAAGGTCAGAGACCCCTGGTCTAGAGACCTTGGGCTCTTGGCGTTACACATTCAGTTGTTAATTATTTCATTTCCTAGACCTAATCTTATATGTATCATTCCTGGAATTAACCATATTACGTAGATTAGATCTGTCGGTAAAACAAACAAACAAACTAATTGATAAATAACTATATACAAGTAGGCTATGTGGCCTATGAGCCATATGTACTGTTTTTTGTTGTTGTTGTTGTTGTTGTTTTTTCATTTAACTTTTTTTACGTAATGAAAGGAGGACAAGCCTATGTGCTTTGCATTGTGGTAAATGTAGTCCCAGCTGCGGTCCCAGTGACGTTTGGGTATGTTGTGTCTGGTTGTTTCGATGCGAACGAATGAAGATGGCGGACTCGGTAGCGGCTGGCGTTGGGGAGGAAAAAGAGACCGAGAATGAGGATAAGGAGAGGGAGAAAAGGTCTTTGAACAACACCAACCAGTCCGAAAAGAGTGGTGGCCCCTCCGAGGTGACAGAGACCCTGGGATTCTATGAAAGAAATGCCAATAAGAAGGACAAGAGGCGTAATCTCTCTGGTGAGGGCAATCTGCGTCTACTGTAACGTTAGCTAGCGATCACTGTCACAGCTAGCGGTTAGCTAAAGTCTGCACTACTGAGCTGTCACATAGTTGCTAGCAAATATTCTGTGCTATCTTGAAATGACAAACTGGCTATTTAAATATGATTGCGAGGCATACACTTACATGTCAGATGCATCACCCATGTGAATACATCTTAGTAAGTCAGCCTCCTTTGAACAATCATGTGGCAGATTGCATAACAGGATCGAACGTTAGAGCAGACTAATGTGTTTATCAAGCTATGAGCTAGCTAGCTTCCAACAATATCAAGAGACTAGGATGCTTGCAGATAAATTCACCTAGCTAATAGCAATGTAAGGTGCGATAGATAACTACATTATTAACTGTGGTATGTCATAAATTAAGTTTCATACAGCTATGCATGTCGGCATGTCTATCCATGACGTGGATGCGAGAGCCAGCTGTTAATGTATCCGCCGCAGCCTCTGTAACCACACTGACAACATTAACTTTACGACTGTTAACGTTATTTGCTCTTCCTCTGCACGTTACTGTGAGAGACTTTGTTGTTTTGCTCTAGTATTACGTCGTGCATGACTCTAGAGTGGATTTCTTAGTGTTTTTTTGTATTTTATGTTGTATCGAGCTACATACTAGGTCATTTAAGGTAACGCATCAAGTCTAAAGCTAATGACTCGAAGTTAGCCCTTTTGTTTTTGTTTTTTTCTCATGCCGGAAATGTAGGCGCCTGTGTCACTTTACATTTACTTTGGGGTGCTCTTTTCTACAGTCGATAGTAACAAACATTGGTAACGTTAAGACTGCCGAAATGTACTACATAATCGCACTGTGTGGTGTAGAATGAACTATGCTAAAGCATAAACTGTTTACTGTCTTTGAGCATGAGTATGAAATGTATGGCTGTGACACAGTGGTGGCAGTTGAATAGCGTTTGATTTCGGAATCTTGTCCAGGAGGTACTTTCATTCGGTAGTTGATCAAGATGACAGTTCCGACAGTTCCCTTTTATTTTTAGTTTTGAAAGCGCCATTGCAACTACTAAAGAAGTTCCCCGCCCTTACAGTCTGTTGTGTGGAGAAAGAGAACAAGGACTTTAGCTCTCTGATGTAAACATGTAAACAACATCATGTATTGTTTCTCTCATTTTTTTACACTTGTTTCCTGCCCCCTTCGCCCTCCCATCACTTGCAGTCGTGATGAATCAGGAAAGAGTGGCAGACGCCTGCAGTGTGTGGTTGTCCTCTTACCTGGTCAAAGGTTCACCTAAGGACATGCCTGCAACCAGATTCTAGAGTACTGTAGAGCCTTTGCTTGCAACCACAATCTGTAAACAGCAGTAGTCATGCAGTAACCTTGAAAATGGAGGCTATGAAGCAGACATGTTTAATGTTGCATTTAGGCCCATAACGGCAGCAAGGAGCTTTAGTGAAAATTTAGTAACACATCTATTGAGAAATCAAGAGAAAGAAGCAACGAACATAATCAGCATTTGCTGCTGATTAAGTGAAAGCCTTTCTAGCATGATAGCATACCTTTTGGCAATACTAAGCAAACAATACCATGCTGTGTTTCACATTTTCACTGGATGCTTGGAAGCACATCACTAGGCTACACTAGCATAGTATTGTCTAGATGGCGGTTGGACTGGTCCATCCTTTACATTACCACAGACCTTGAAATTGAATATCTGGTAAACTAGTTGCGCAGCATCTCTTTAAGCATCCCAGAACCATTCAATTGTTTGAGTCAGATGGATTTGTATGTTTTGTTTATTTTATTCAAAGCATACAAATCCAACCCCTTTATATTTACCTACTGGTTAATAAAACGAGAGAATCTGTGTTGTCTGAAGGGCACACTATGCAAAAATGTTGTTCTTGGGTATTCTGTTCACTTCGGCTCAGTAGGCTAAGTGACATAATAGGCTTACTGCTGCATTACTATAAGCTTTTCTTAGTAGTTGTATGGCACCAAAGATGTTCTTTACAGGAAAAATATTTGGTACCCTGCGTTTGTGCACAATTCAAGCACTTCAAACTACATTATTGTATGCATTCAAGGCTGTATTCTGTATGGCATGTAGTTGAGTCCAGTATGTATGTAAAATAAGTAACTAAAAAAAAAGCTGAAAAATTGTATAGCATCCCTTAGAATGCAGGAGAGTGTAACCCAGGTGTAATCGACCCATGTATGGGAATGAATGAGGACAGTGTTAAGACTTTTGAAAGTTCAAAACTAATCCACATTAGAATGCTTGTCTCCAGGGCAGGTGGTTATCTACCTAGTACCGGGTGTCACTGAAGTCATGGGCTCACATTTAAACTATGGATTAGTTTTGAAATGTCAAATGCCATCATACCACAGCTGATGCAGGACTAGTGGCAGGCAGGAATGTCCTGTTACACAAACATTTTCATTATGCAGCTTATTTCTTTTACAGGTAACAAGTTTGTGGTGAAGCTGCTGGTAATTGATGTGACTGTGAGGCTGAGGGACAGTTTATGTTTCAAGAGAATGTCTGAGGAAATTTAACAGTGGGCATCGTACATATTTTGGGTGTTCCTGATCAGAGTGCATGAAGATGTCCACATGAAAGGGGAAATCCAGTATGAATCAATCCATAGCCCTGTTGTTTGAGTGCTGTCGGTAGGAAAAAGAACGAGAACATTTGATGCAATACAGACCAAATAGTGAACTGGCAGCTAACCTTGACTGAATGTGGCACAGAAACTCACTTTCAGTTTCATTTTCCCATGCTCCACTCAGTTAATGTTAGCTGCTGGTTCGCTATTCATTTCCTCGTTTTTTTTTTCCTCACAGACAGCACTCGGTGACCTCGAACAGCAGGGCTCTGGATTGAATCCTTTATTGATTGATTTCTCCTTAAAGCAAAATCTTTTATCTCCTGGTTTTACACCATATTAGACATGAGCAGTGGCTGCTAGTCCTTAGACTGAGTGAGTGCACAGGGTGAGCAGAGCCATCTTCCTGCAGATGTGTGCAGACTGTGCACAGATCGAGCTTGTTATGTATGTCACAGATCTGACTTGGGAAGTATGTCAGTGAGAGCAAAGAGCTTTCTAAAAACATGCGTATGCATATGCCAGAGACCTACATACACACTATCTCCTTGACCTCTTTTTCCTTCCATTTAAAGCAGCTGACCCTAGTATCTATCCCTCTTCCAGAGCTTGGTTTGTGTAGACTTGATGCTGTCATAGCAGTGCATTTGTCATTGGCCAAAGTGCAGTTGCTCAGATGGTGAAAGCAGTGTGCTACATAAACACTGACACCAATGTTTATAAACAAACAAACATACAAATACATAAAATGTTAGGATATCCTTGCAGTTGTAGTTGTGACTGTGGACACGTGTGCTGGTGTCCTCATGTGTTTCCGCTCATCACCCTCAGGCAAAGTTTGGGCAACGAACTACTGTGTTTTGTTTTGTTTAGTCTTGTTTTTGTTTAGTCTTAATAGAAGAGCATAGAAGAAGCACAATGAACAGAGCCGTGAGGGACAGACCAGGCAAGTTCTCCTCTCAGGTTAGGGGAACCACATGGCGTAAAGACGGAAAAGCCCCAGCAGATGCACACGTCCAATAAAAAACAGACCCAAAGGAGTTTGTTGTGCTTCCTGCTGCACAGATCATTCTGTCCTGCTGAAAAGAGCAGAATGTACAGAATGTTATGCCTCTGTGTGGGTATGGCTTTATGAATGTGGGTGTGTGTGTATGTGTGTGTGTCTGGGGGGCATGGGTGGGTTTTGCTCTGCCTATGCATGCGTGCGTGCGTGCGTGCGTGCGTGTGTGTGTGTGTGTGTGTATGAGAGAGAGAGAGCGTGCTCTGAGTTGTGTGAATGAGGGAGGCGGACAGAGAAAGCGTGAGCATGCAGAGAATGGGAGCTGTTGTATGGCCCATTGTGTGCTTGCAATGATGCATTGTTTGTTTGTTTGTCTCTGGTTGTTGACAGTCTTGTTGTTGGTTTTGAATGCAGATCTTTCCCTGGTGCGTTTCATCAGTGCTGAGCTGACCAGGGGCTACTTTCTGGAACACAATGAGGCCAAATACACAGAGCGCAGGGAGAGGGTCTACACCTGCCTGCGCATCCCCAAAGAGCTGGAAAAGGTAGGCGACCCATGGCGCATTTCTGGTCAGCCTTGGCCAGAGCATACAGGAGACTTGAAGGACACAGGGTGGGAAGAAAATGCAGTTTGCTTGTTAATGATTTTTTAATGACCAATAAACAAAACAGCATGCTATGATGGAATGAGAGACCACTGGCTACTAGTAGAAATCCAGCCCATTTTCACTGTGAGTTTATTGACAAGTCAGTAATCAAATGGTGTGAAGTACTTTCTGTCCCACATGCCTAAATGCTAGGGATAACGGCCACCGTGGTCCCAATATTGGGACACATTAGGGAATAGGGGATATAGGGGAATAATGGACTTTGCGTAGGCAAATGGCACTGTGCCTTCGGTGTCGTGCCATCCTTCCATGGTTGTTTTAGTTATTATTCACAATCACAATGGTGATTAAATTTTTTTACCAGATTTTCTTCATTGGTGTCCTATTATCGGGGTATAATGGACTGTCAGCCAATCAGAAAACAGTATTCCATTTCTCCGGGTGATAAATGATTTTAAATGTCCATCCCAGCCTTTAATGTGTTGAAAGAACATGATGTCCCAGTGTATTACTGCATAAGTGGATGCACCTGAGCCACAACCTCGCAATGCATTCACAACTCCAACGCCTTCCTTTGTGAAGTGCACTTCTTCCTTTAAATGATCGTGTTCTTATCTGCCTTCAGATATCCAATATTGGTGAATGCATGTCTGCATGAATGCATGTGTGCTGTAGTGTCTCATTCACTAGAGGGAGACAAAGACAAACAAATCCAGGGTTTTGCTTGGACATAGCGCTCTCAGGTTTTTAAAAGAGGTGTTTCACACTGTCAGTATGACCAGGGACCTATTATATATATCATGGGCCAGTCACACAAATCTGCCTTCAGTCTTCAGTCAGCTAGAACATCATTTCTGCAACACTGCATAATAATGATAATAATAATAATAATAATAATAATAATGATAATCAGCATCACCATAGTATTATTACTGATAATAATAATAATGAAATAATAATAAGTGATATATTATTATTATTATTGTAGTTGTTGTTGTTGTTGGTATTTATTATTATTATTATTATTGTTATTTTTATTATTATTATCATCATCATTCTACTCAAATCTAGCTTGTTTGCCATGCAAGGAGGCACTTTTTAGGGAGTGAGGCTAGTGAAATCAGTTTAAAGTTTATGCTGTGCAGACCAAAGACCTCATTCAGAATTCCTAAATTTGGTGCATACCAATTCCCCACTGTTTACTGGGCAAAAAGGACTGGGTATGGGTGTCTATCTGTCAACACAGGCAAAGTCTCATAGAATGTTGAGGTGATAAGGTCACAAGTCACCGACCAGAGGTCACATCCAGCCAATCAGATTAGAGACTGCGTACCTGAGTCATCCATTGGTGAGCTGGTATTTCCTTTGAGTAGTGCTCTTCAGAGCTTTCCCTGGAGAGCAGGCACAGAGTGGAACTATAAAACCCTTTCCAGGCACACAGCCTCCAGGCCCCAGACAAAGTGCTCTGGAGTGGGGAACACAGACCCAGGAGCTGGGCTCTAGAGGAATGGGGCTACTCTCTGTGTTCCATGTCTTCCCTAAGGTACTGGTTGAATAGGAGCTGGCTAAGGGCTAGTGAGGGCTGGGTTAGCTCAAAGCATACTGTGGCATGACGTTGTTGTTGCATGTGAAATTTTGCCTGATTGTGTGAAAATAGCTAGCTTAGCCATAGCAGTTGCAATTCTTAGATTGCTCACGTTTCAGTTTATGCTGTGAGGAAGAGATTCCCCGAGCCATTAATATCTAACCTTTGTCTTGTCATTCGTCTCCAAATCTGTGTTCTCTCTGTCTCTCCCTGTCTCTCTCTCTCCATCCCCCTCCCTCCCCCTCCCTCTTTGTCTTTGTGTGGCTGGGCAGCTGATGACATTTGGATTCTTCCTGTGTTTGGATGCGTTCCTCTACGTGTTCACTCTGCTGCCACTCAGAGTGCTGCTGGCCCTCATCAGACTGCTAACGCTGCCCTGCTGTGGACTCAGGTGAGCACATGGCCTCCCATACATGTATACCTGACACACACACACACACAAACACACACGTACCATAGTTATATCTATCACTCCCTACTGCTACACATACTCACTAGTATGTGCACCCATGAACACACACACAAATATAAACACAGTACATTACCAGAACACAGACACACAACTTTTAAACAAATTTATACATAGACAGATTAAAATGAAGATGATGTTTAGGCATACGCCACAAATGCAGATTCACACGCACTCCCGATATAATACAGAACATAGGGCACCCCTAAACACCTACTTATGCAGAGCCGCACAGCCACCTCAACTCTAGGTGTTGGACTGGACAGAAATCCAGTGCTCTCAGCCAAGCAGTTTTACAGTCTTGCTCGTACAGTGTCCCATTATTGTTCACACTCCAGTGTAAAACCTTCTTTAGCTCTGCCTGAAGCTTTGGTGGTGTCTGACACGTTGGTAGGCAGCCTTAACCAAACTGTACCTTACCTCTGCCCCAAAATCTCACTAAGTTCTATTTTTGGCTGTGATAGGCTAAGCCCCAGTAATTGGGTTACATTTTACTGTGTGTGTGTGTGTGTGTGTGTGTGTGTGTGTGTGTGTGTGTGTGTGTGTGTGTGTGTGTGTGTATGAGAGAGAGAGTGTATGCGTGTGTATCTCTGCAGGGCTAATATTTGCCCCTACTGCAGAAAAAGCAGGTACTGTACACATGCTCTGGAGCTGTTCTGCCAGCGAGCACTTTCTATTATCGAAGGCTCATGCTTGGCATACACACCACTTTGCTTGGGATTGGCTGCTGACACCCTGAACCATTTGCATACGCATACACACACACGCACATGCACACATACGCAGACAGCAGGCACCACTACTGTTTGGCTAGCAGAAGCTTTATACTAACATAGAGAAAGGTTAGACTTAAAGCATCCTTTGCATCGCATTAGCACTACACACCATTACAGAGGCAGACTCATGTCCAGTCTTGACTCACACACAGACACACACACACACACACACACACAAAAACACACACACACAGACACACACATCGCTCAATCACTCCCTCACCCTCATGATTGCAGCTATTTGGGGCTCTTCTTCTGTTCTTCTTCTCTCTGTTAAGGTCATAGTGTTGCCAGTTGCTCCAGTTACAAGGCAGTGTGTTCACTCTGGCTGCTACTCCATAGCCCTGCCGCAGTGGCTCTCAAACCTATGTACCTACTACTATCATAAAAAGCCTAGCCTATCTACTTTGACAGTACATATTACAGGTATTCCCTTTGGGCCACCCCAATGCAAATAGGTCAGAGTGAAGTCACAATATAATTTAATAGTTATTCAGGCCATACAAGTGCACAGCAATAGGAAATTTTATTTTCCCAAGCTGAATGTGCTGTACCAAACTAATAATAATAATAATAATGATGATGATGATGAAGATGCACAAACAACACAACTTAACTAAGGCAAAACATAAACAGTTTCAAAAGACTGGTTCTTTAACCGCTGCCCTGCCAGCAGCCTAGTCTAATATGAAACCAGTCTACAGTCTAAGCAGGTCAGGGGTGCTGCAGAGCAATGGTCCTGCACTGTCTTGCAGTGTTGGTAGATTAACCAGTAGATGGCGCTACTGTCCTGATTTTTTAATGTGCTGCTTCACCGTCTGCCAAAGGTCACTCAGGTGGCAGAAAACATTTCAGCTGATCCCGGCTCAGCAATTTGATTTGCACTCCAGTGACAGATTGGCGGCTAAGCTCCTAGCCCGATCGCGTGAGAGAGTACGGAATGGAAGTGTGGAGTGGGTGGATGTGTATGATATTAATGAAGCCTTTCCAAGTTAGCTTCTGTCCGCAATTCTGTTGGAAGTAAACAACCAGGTCCCATGTAAATCTATGACAGCAACAAAAACTGAAATTGTGCCGTGTTTTTAAATTAATGTCATAAATGTCTCTTCAGGCTAGACAGCCCTGGCAAGAGTGCTGTTATCTGTCTGTTGACAGTAATGAAACTGTAATGAAATGCTCACACTGATGTGCTTCTCACTGAAAGGTGTTGTCCATGCATGGTGTTTAAACTTATTTGACTAATATTCACAGTCCAGTCAACATTGTGCCCTTTTACTAACAGACTGCTATTGTGCCCAAGAGTTTTGAATGAGTAACTCCATGAAGTAAATTATGAAATTAATTTTGACAACATTCAAGTTAGAATGAATGTAACTATACAGGTTCAACAATAGAATGTTCAACAGGAGGGGCAGCACATCACAAATGAACCTCTACATTCTTTCTGTGTGTGTGTTTGTGTGTGTATGTATCTGTGTGTGTGTGTGTGTGTGTGTGTGTGTGTGTGTGTACACACTACAGTGGGTCCCGTATCCTGCAAC
This sequence comes from Tenualosa ilisha, assembly GCA_015244755.2. Taxonomy (NCBI): domain Eukaryota; kingdom Metazoa; phylum Chordata; class Actinopteri; order Clupeiformes; family Clupeidae; genus Tenualosa; species Tenualosa ilisha. The sequence continues at coordinate 8,503,048 of PYXC01000541.1, read as the reverse complement.
CAGCCCAGGTGTGTGACGTCCTGAAGGGCTTCATCATGGTGCTGTGCTACTCTATGATGCACTATGTGGACTACTCCATGATGTACCACATGATTCGGGGCCAGTCCGTCATCAAGCTCTACATCATCTACAACATGCTGGAGGTAGGCCACAGCACCGTACTCAGAACCTTCTGGAACAAGTGCATGTTATGCACATGGAAGTGTTGGGGAATTATTCAGTGTCTCTACAGCATACGTATGGAAAGATTACCATACAAGGCGTGCTGTGCCTCAAATGTCTACAGCGCTGGTTTTTAAACTGGTTTTCAAACTGTTCACAGCCTATTGATTGGGGCTCCGTGAGAAAGTTTGCTACAAAACTGCACCTAGCATCTAACAGAGCCAATGGATATAAGCCTGTAAAGCCTGTATTTGTGTTGCGATTATCAGGCGTCCTTGGAAAATGTTCTGCTCCTTGAGGGGGCCCCGGTCCAGTAAAGTTTGAGAACCCCTGATCTACAGCCATTTTTGGTTTTTGGAAAGCAAGTTCAGTACTTATGTCATATTAAGTAGAGTGCATATCTCTTAGTCTTAACTGATTTGAAGGTTTGTAACTGTGTATTTCTTTGGTCATTCAGCTTAAGTTGTCACACAGGCCCGAGTGTGAAGAGAACAGGCCTGCAAGAGGAGCCAGATTTTTAAGTGACAGTCTCTCCCTCCCTCTCCCTCTCTCTCTCTCTCTCTCTCTCTCTCTCTCTCTTTCTTAGGTAGCAGACCGCTTGTTCTCATCCTTTGGCCAGGACATCCTGGATGCCCTCTACTGGACTGCCACAGAGCCCAAGGAGAGGAAGAGGGCGCACATTGGAGTCATCCCTCACTTTCTGATGGCTGTGTTGTATGTGTGTATCCTTCTCTGAGAGAGACCAGAAAGTCCCACTGCACAGATGTTTAGATCCTTTTGCTATTGGAGATTTTGCACAGTGGCAAATCCACAATTTGCACAGTGGCAAATCCACAACTTTCTGACCACACACAGTTGCTTGGAACAGCCTCAGATGTGCCAGATGTTATACCTGGGATCCATAAAGGCCCTCCTTGATGAACCTTTCATTAGGTTTATCAATGAGGTGACTTATTTTATTAGTGTTGCATTGGAAAGTAGTGTCTGCCGTCAATGATTTTACAGAATTACATAGAGCAACCAATTTGCAGTACCTAAAATGTGATCTAAGTGATAAATTGTTTTTCCTGAGCATCTGTCCTCAGTCCTGCATGCCATCCTCATTATGGTGCAGGCCACCACACTCAACGTGGCGTTCAACTCTCACAACAAGTCCCTGCTTACCATCATGATGTCTAACAACGTGAGTACACACACATACACACACACACACACACAGACACAATCCGAAGCCCATTCACAAGATACACTCCCATATTAACACACATCTCATTATTTTCACTGAAGACTTTCAATCAAGTAGCCCTAAAGCTCGAACTACAGCTCGTGTCGTGATGACCAGTGCCATTCTAAATGAATGTGTGTGTCTGTATGCATGCAGTTTGTGGAGATCAAAGGGAGTGTGTTCAAGAAGTTTGAAAAGAACAACCTGTTCCAGATGTCAAACAGCGGTGAGTGACTCATCAGCTCCGGTCACGTGGTCTTACAACCCCCCCCAACACACACATCTCCCCTCCCCTCCCCTCCCCTCCCCTTCCCTCCTTCACAGACACATTTATCACATTTCTCATTGCCTCCCACATCTAGCAGAGATGTCAGATACAGATGGCTTCAGTAGTTAGGGAGTACCGGTAGTGTGTGAACCTCATCCACCCTTCCAGTCCTTTTGATGTGGAAATGAGGATTCAGCAGCACAATACAAAATCCAATAATAATCACTTCCTTCTATTTATTAATTCATTTGTCAGGCACAGGCTCATTCATTTGTGCACAAATATAACACATATCTGTTGAACCCAGGAAAATAGGCCACAGGCTGTGAATATAGATGTCAGCGGCCTCATGAGAGCTGAAGACCTCTTACTCTGTTTAGTGAATGAAAAAATATTACTCTATTTCCTCTGACATTAAACATGCATGCCTTTTTTCCTATAGATATCAAGGAGAGATTTACCAACTATGTCCTGTTGTTGATTGTATGTTTACGGAATATGGAGCAGTTCTCCTGGAACCCAGGTAATTATCTTGTTTAGAAATGATTTTAAAGCAACACTAACAAAACTTTGGACTAGCTACCTAAAAGCTGTCGCACAAAATCTTTCAAACACTTCCTATAGCCTTTGTAGCACTGCTAGAACATCCTAGTTTGGTGTTTGGTGGCAATATAATGTTGTGCATGTCTTACCCTGTACCTAGAACAGCACAGTGCATATCCTGGATGGATAGTAGGAATAACACTTGTGATATAACACCATAATAACACCATCCCGGTTCATTTGAAGACAATTTTTACAATCGTTAAAAATAGTAGAAAATTGTCACATAGTGTTACTTTCAGTGTGGTTCATTCAGTCAGGATCTTGGCAACCTTATTTGTTTTACAAGTCGAGATGGATTGTTTGCTGTTTTAGCTTAGGATATGTGCTAATGAGAATTTTATGTAATTGATTCATGTAGGAAATCTGTTTTGAATTCATTTTGGTCACTGCAGATCACCTATGGGTGCTGTTCCCTGACGTGTGCATGGTAATTGCCTCAGAGATGGCTGTCGACATAGTCAAACATGCTTTCATCACCAAGTTCAACGACATCACAGCTGATGTGAGTACTCCAGAATCACCACCTTAGTTCTCACGCAAGGACTCACGCATCCACTGAAAATACACGAATGGCTCAGGTGATGGAAATGTGTTAGGGAATGAGAAGATACTCAGTCACTCTATCACCCCCCTCTTTTTCTCTCCTTCTCTTTCTCTCTCTCTCGAATCTGACACTGGCAGGGTGGAGTATGTACTCAAAAGTAATAAAAGAAGCTTCCATTCAGCAACTAAAAGGATGTCAGTCCTGTTGACTCTAATCACACACTCGTCCACCCCCTCACTTACTCACTATCTTGCTTTCATTATCTCAGTCACTCATGCAAATACCTAAGCATGCCACCACCTCCTTAATGGAAGCCCACCAAAACAAAGTGCAGCGCTCACCCTGAAAGAGCGCCTTGAACCAAAGGAACAGGTTATCCCCCAGGGGCAGCCTGTAAAGGTCTTCCCAGTTCTCACGTTGTCTAGAATGGCCCAGGCTGCTCCACTGACCGAAATCTGCCTGTAGGGCAACAGAGAGGGGGGTGAGGATTTTGGATTCCACCCCTTTCACCCCACCCACAGCACCTGAAGAGACACCTCTCTCTCTCTCTCTCTCTCTCTCTCTCTCTCTCTCTCTCTCTCTCTCTCTCTCTCTCTGTTTGTGTCCCTTGTTCATTTTCTTTTCTCTTTCTCTCCCACTCCATCTATCCCTCTGCTTCTACGTCTGACCGACCTCTCTCTCTCTCTCTCTCACGCACGCTTTTTTTTCCCTCTCTGCTCCTCACTCACACACTTACCAGTGTGTGTGTGTGCAGATGTGTGCAGGTGTGTGCTCAGACCAGACGTGGCGGTAGGTCCATGTTCTCCACTGCAGTAATGGCAGACCCCCAGACTCCCTCTTGGGGCGGCTGCTGGTACTTAAGCAGGTCTTAAGGTCTTACGTTACTGCTCCAGTGCCACAAGCAGCTGCTCATGTCTCTGAGCCGGGACAAAGAGCACTGTTTGGGCCAACTCCGCTTTGAGTGGCTGGGTGGTGCAGGGTAGCCACAGGGTACCCACTGAAAGCCCCATGAAGGATAGTTCACCAGACTAATGGCTGAGCATACCGTGGAAGCCTGCGCTATGTTCCCTTGTGAACACACACACACACACACACACACACACACACAAACAGTCACACACTCTCACACACCGAGAGGTGCTGGGCACAGAGAAGAATTGTAAGCAAGGCACCGATTGGGCAGGTTAGGAAGGAGGGAGGAGTGGAGGAAGAGGAGAGGAAGAAGAGAGGAGAGGGGGATGGATTAGGGGTTGTGATATCTCTAGGTGATTAGCCCAGTAGGACCTCTGTGGTGTTACAGTGGCTTACTGGTTGTGGGATTTGTGTCTAAACACACAGACACTCTCTCTGTTTCTCTCTCATTCACACACACACACACACACACACACACACACACACACACACACACACCCTCTCTCACTCATCTTCTCTGTCCTTTATGGTCTATCCAGCACCACTGTCCTCTTTGTGCCCCTGTGTCATTGACTTAGCCAGCCTCTCTTCTCACCCTTGCCATGATCACGTCACTGGGGCCTGGTGGAAGGCAGATGCTGTAATCCTAACCCCATCTCAGGTTCAGCTGCCCACTGTTTGTTTGGGAATAAAGCAGGAATGGTCTGAATGGGGCAGGTGGGAACCACCTTTTTTGCTCACTGACTACTTAGCTAGGAAAGACCTGTGCTAAAGATGCTAGCGTTATGTCTATGCACAGATAGCTAACAGGAGAAGAATCTATAGTTTCGTCCTGTCATTTCCTGCACAAAATTACCAAACCTATGAGTGGAGGTCGGCGTCCTTTGAAGGAAAGTAATGTCCACTACCTGAAGCGCATCGAAAAGCCCTTATGTAACAACCCTTATCATCATCCGTGATGGGATTAAAACCACTTAAGACAAACAGTGTCACAAACAATTTCTGGTTTCTACTCTGGCCTGAAGACTCAAAGGTCAAAGGTCTTAGGATGTACGCTTTTTTCGGTTTGTAGAAGCAAAGGTCTTAAAAGAAAGCCCTCTCCCCTGGTCTGATACTCCCTCACTGATTTGAGGAGAGAGAGAGTGTCAGGTTGAGAGGGGCAGGGCATCAGTGCTAATCAGGTGTTGTATCTTCATACCATTAACCAGGAGAGTCAGTGAAATGACATTCATGTGACTGAGTCATGTCTGCATGTGTGGCTGTGTATCGGACATCAGCATGAACCTGATGACACTCAGACAGCATCAGACTGACTGACTGAGTAACTACGTGAGTAGTTATGAATGATGGCCATTCTGTGCTAGTTCAGTGAGGGAGAAGAAAAACACACACACACACATACACACACATACCATACACATACACAAGGACGTCAGTGAGTATGAATGAGTGGGAGCCATCCAGCGTTGGTTTACTGTCATGCCTGCCGACGCATGAATGGAGGTGGGCTGTCTGGTGTGACTCACAGCAAGCCAGTCTGTGCTCTCCAGTGAGGGAGAAGTAACACACAGACACAGACACACACATACACACACACACACACACACACACACACAGAAGAAGAGAGAGAGAGAAACTCTGTGCTAATTTAAAGCTTTTAATTCTTTATGGGAAACGTCTTTTCTTGTGGCTGAGGAAAAATGGGGCAGAAAATCCCCAAGCTCTCTTCTTGGTGTCACAGTAAGCTTATTACATCAGCACACTGTGTGTGTGTGTGTGTGTGTGTGTGTGTGTGTGTGTGTGTGTGTGTGTGTGTGTGAGGGGGGGGGGCACATTTACACACTCATTTAGACACACAGACACACACACACACACATCTCTCTGTGGCCTAGCAACGGAACAGAAATGCTTAGAAGGTGGACAAAGATACACACAAAATCCTGCCATGCAGTCGCATATAAGATGGCATTCTGCCTTTAAAACCCTAATTATTCTCATGTCTCCAGTTGGACTCATGCCGCATGTTTCTTACTTTGGCTCTTTTTCCAGTGAAGCCCCAAAATGTCAGTGCTGTGAGCTGCCCTTCAAAGGTGCCTCATATCTGGGCTTGTTTAAGGTCACTTGAGCAGCCTGCCGCACTACTTTCTATTCCTCTCTGGTCACACTGCAAATGCCATCATCAGTAGCATAGACCTGCTTACCTGTGTGTGTGTGTGTGTGCCCTCAGTGGTCTAATAGTGTGTGTGTGTGTGTGTGCGCTTCCCAGGTCTACAGTGAATACCGGGCCAGCCTAGCCTTCGACCTCGTCAGCAGCAGACAAAAAAATGTGAGTTTTTTTTCTCTCTCTTTCATTCTTCCTTCTCGCCACCTCCTTCTTTTTACTTGAGCTGAGTTGCCAATCAGCTCATTAGCTGATACTCCAAGAGCTTTCCTGAACATTCAGCTCAAGAACACTTGCATCTGCTCCCCTATCCACCCAGTTGGTTATGCATTATCCCAAGTCTAGGAAAGCGTTTAGATCAGCTGTAGGATCAGAGTACAAGCTGGTCAGGTTAGCATTTACGAAAAAAAAAAAAACAAGTTTAAATGCAACACATGCCAGTCATTGCACATGCATCAGGTAATCAACTTCCCTCAAGTCAACTGAATTTCTATGCGCTTTTCAAGTGTTTCCTGTTTGGATGTCAATGTCATTGAATGGGTTAGATTATACTTTAAAATATCGGATGGCAACCCAACCTCAGTCTCTGCTGTAAGGAGGACCGTTGCAGGGTTCTGACTGTCTTTCCTTGCAACTGATATCTGTCACTAGGGCAGATTTACTGTTGACCTTGTTGTTGATCATCAGTAAGTCTGTCTGTAATGGAGATATTTGGCGACATTATGTGTTGTCGTACAGTTTGCTCTCCATAATTATCTATGTTGTCAGTTGTCTGAGACTTATAAGGAAAGAAGCTTACATGCAAGTGGATTATACTGGGTCTTGTGTAATGTATGTTGACTTGGTGTGTTTGTGTGTGTGTGTGTGTGTGCACGCCTGCGTGTTTGTGTGTGTGTGTGTGTGTGTGCGTGCTTCCCAGGCCTACACAGACTACAGTGACAGCGTTTCGAGGAGAATGGGTTTCATTCCCCTTCCACTGGCTTTACTGGTGAGAGAACATCCATGCCCCATCTTCTCCTATGGCTAAGCAGATATGCCCACTCTCCACCGAGGATTTACGGGGTTTAGCGACCCCCTGAAACCACTCTGACCTAGTTAATGCTTAGAGCTCAGGGTGTCTTATCTAGATGTTATTGTATCACATATCGGCAGATAATGATGCTTAGAGGTGACGGTGTGTGTGTGTGTGTGTGTGTGTGTGTGTGTGTGTGTGTGTGTGTGACTGTGACTGTGTTCTTGCAGCTCATCAGAGTAGTGACCAGCTCAGTGAAAATCCAGGGATCCTTATCCTATGTGTGTGTGCTGCTCTTCTACCTGGGGTAAGGTATCCTATGAAAGTATGTGTGTGTGTGTGTGTTTGTCAGAGGAGTGTAAGTTGGTAGTTGCCAAAATAAACAAAAAGAATGGTAGTTGGAACTACTGACTCTTACTTTGCTTTCCCTTGTCCTCTTTGTGTGTGTATGTTGTTCAGTATGATTACTCTGAAGGTGTTGAATAGTATTGTGCTGCTGGGGAAGTCGTGTCTGTATGTAAAGGAGGCCAACATGGAGGAGAAGCTCTTCCAGAGTCCCCCCTCAGCAGCCCCCAGCAGAGTCTCCAGCAGAGTCTCCAGCAGAGCCCACCGAGTCAAAACCACCAGCAGCAGCCCACCAGGTATATATACACACACACACACACGGAAGGAACATGGGGATAGGAAAAGAAACCCTGACAAGGCGAACAGAGCCCTCAACGTGAAGCTTAATAGACAGCTACTTGCCAAAATGGGAAAGAGGAACTTTACACAATATGTCTTCTGTAATTACATTGCTACATTTATGTGTCTTCCGCTAAAAGAATGAGTTCACCAAATTGAGCTCAAAACAAACACTCTGTAGAATGCAGCACATCAGTCGTCTCTACTCTCACTTTCTGTAAAGGCGAAAGGACCCCCCAACCGTTAAGCTTAATAGACGGCTACTTGTCAAAATGAGAAAAGAAACTTCACACAATATGTCTTCTGTAATTAAATTGTTACATTTTAGTGCCTTTCGCTGAAAGAATTAGTTTGCCTCACAAATTGAGCTGAAAACAAACATTTTGTAGAATGAAGCACATTTACAGTCTCGACACAGTTTCACTTTCTGTGAAGTACCATTGTGATAAGTCAGTGCGCTACTCGTGCAGTGATATGAAGACATGAATCTGAAACACAAAATCCACAGTCACTGACAGTATCTGACCTCAAAATTTTGGGAGGGCATTATTGCAGCATTCTGTAGAGCTGTATAATATATACACTTGACACACACAAACACTAGCAACCTGCCAGATACACAAACACACACATGCGCAAAGACACATTCACATACGCACACGCAGGCGCTAACAGGTTCACACCCTCACTTTAACGCCACACCTGAACTTGTGAATAGCTAGCTGTGTACGCAGACACAAGCACACACACATATCATGCATATAGTCACTCATAGGCCTTACCTCCATGTGTCAATTACTAGTGGCATACACACACTCGCGCTGACTCTCAGATAACCCGCAACTCTCCGATAACACCAGATACTGCTGTAAACAAAGGCATGGTAGCATAGCAGGGATCTTCTAGTGCATCAATATCTTTTGTTGAAACCAAAGAGAAATCAGGTTGCCATGCAGGCGTGGTGGAGTAGTGGCTACACCTCTTGATGTACGGCACATCGCCAATCTGTGTGGCTTTGGATAAAACCGCCTGCTAAATACCAGTCAACTTTAACTTCAGGTTATTTTTTCGGCTATTGGTTCTAGGGTTTTCAGGACAGCTAAGTGCCATTGCTTTGGCACAACCTTACGTGGAGGGATTGAGTAATGACTGAGATTCAGTTGGACTGAAAAGCCTCTCACTTAAGCACATCTCACCATGAATGCATACATGCTAGCCTGACAAGCTATTCTATAGCATCAAAATGTATAGTCTGGGCACGGCCGATAGACTGGGCTCAATCCTAGGGACGGAATCAGCAGTTGTCTTTCAAACTTGATAGCGTTACTACCAATCACAGCAACGTCGGCAAAACAGCGCATAGCCTACATCCTTTGTAGTGTGACTTTAACATGTGGTTTGGACTGATTTGGATTAATTTGCTAGTTGGTGTGTTATTGCAAAGTCCAAGTGTCATGTGGTGGATGTGCCTCACTGATACATGTTTGGAAGAGTGTGTATGGAGAGAGAATGGGCCCAAGCGGAGCTGTGCTGCTGTCAGCCTGCTTTGTGCACGTTTGCATTTAAGGGTCTGCGCCCATATTGTTAGCGCCCTTGTGTGTGCGTATATGTGTTTGTCTGTTAGTCCTGCCTGCATACCATCCCCCAACCTCTGCCTGCTGCTGTTTTTATTTCTCAAAAGCCATTACACCCTCTCACTTTTACTTTATGTTCTCTGCTCCTTCACTCTTTTTTTCATCCTCTTATCTCTCTCTGTCTGATTCTCTCACTCACTCTCATTCTGTCTCCTCTTTTTGGCTCGTTCTTTGTTTCCTTATCTTCTTTCACAGACCCACAAGGTCTGTCACCCCCTACACCTTCTCTTCCTCATTCTTCTCTTTCATCAGACCAGATTCCTTCATCTTGCTGTATTGCCCCCCCTCCTTCTCCTTCTCCTCCTCCTTCTCCTCCTCCTCCTCCTCTTCCTTCTCCTCCTTTTCCCTCCTCTCTCCTTCCTGTCTGTTCTTGTTCCTCTGGCTGCTCTGCCCCTGCCCCTGCCTCTGCCTCTGCCTCTGCTGCTGCTGCAGGTATGAGCCTCTGCCTCTCGCCCCAGAAACACCCACCAGCATACAGTGCCCTGCACTCAGCCACATAGATGAACACACACACACACACACACACACACACACCTACCCACAGTGAGCCTCAAAATTACTTTAAGTCTGCATAAAAGAGAGCCAAAAGACACACACACACACACACACACACACACACACACACACACACACAAACACACACACCACGCTAATGCACACATTTTCACTCACACTTAACTCACCATCTCATACCAAACACACCAGGCACTCTGAGATGGTGATCAAAGGCTTTATTAAAAGGCCTCTTGTTTCAAAGGGACCCTTTGTCATTATGTCCTGCTGTGTACTCAGGTGTCATATTGCATCCTCTTCTTACCTGTTCTGGGAATTCCCACTGTACTCTGTTATAAGTTGAGATCACAGCTATGTATTCACATCAATCCATGTTTTTCATTAGGTAAAAGATGATGTAATAAAGCATACACTGACCCCTTTCTTGTTGGTTCTGATGTTTAGGTGACCCGGTTGATGAGGAGGTCTGTGAGTCCATCACCACTCAGCCAGGGCGTCAGGAGGAATGCCCCCTGCCGCACTTGCCCAGCAGCGAATCAGATCAGTTCCTCACCACACCTGATGACACAGAGGAGAAAGACATTAGCCAAGATGGCATGGAGCTCAAACACAGGGCGCCCAAGAAAGACCTGCTGGAGATTGACCGCTTCACCATCTGTGGCAACCGCATAGACTGAGACTCAGAGACATGCCCCCCACACACACACACGATTGAGCTGGTTGGGACTGGGACAGGGAAGGGGTAAAACAGAACGCGGTGAACTGAAACAGCAGCTTTTTATGTGGTTCATGATGACAAGGGCTGGCATTCCTTCACTGCCAGCCTGAACTCCCATACCCCTCCTTGAGTTGCTCTTGTAGGGGTCGGGGTGGAGGTGGGATTGCGCAAGGCTATTTATTAAGACGATTGTGTGTTTAATTTATTGGTAACTGGAAAAGATTGAGGTGCCCTGTTTGTGGACGTGGAGAGGCTCCCCCTCACCCCCCCTCGGCCGTCCCCCAGCCCTCCCTCTACCTGGGGAGGATCACCTGCCAGCTCTGTCCTGCCCTGCCTTGCCCTGTCCTCCTCCTTGGAAGGCCTCTCTCCTGGCTCCTCCTCCCAGGCTCCGGCTGCCACTGACCGGCTCAGTGGCTCTGGCAGCATTGAAGCGGGGCGGTCACGGGCTGTGGAGTCCCCTGGCAGCGGGCACCCAATCCTTGGGCACACAGCGCACACGGAAGAAAGGTGCCTGGACTGAAGGCAGAGCGAACCGTGCAGGCAGCAGAGAGTGCAAAAGTCTCCGCTGCAAACAAATGTGCACACAAACTTACATATTTACAGGCAGCCTAGAGACCACATTTTGTCTCTCTCTCTCTTTCTGTCTCTCTTTCTCTCTACCTTTCTCCCTCTTTCACACTGTCTCTCTCTCTCACACACACACACACACACACACACACACACACACACATACACATACACATGGTCCTGGCTCACAGGTCAAAAAGTGTTCATCTCCCCCTCTGCCAAGGACACTGACATTAAATGAGTTACTGAAGCAGCTGGCACTGAAGGATGAAAGAGTACTTGCTGCATCTCATGGGTCAGAATGAAAAACAAAACAATCTCAGTCTTTTTATCAATATTTTTAATGTGAAAAAATGGGTAAATATTCGGGGGAAAAGGAAAAGGAAAAATGTTGCATTTTGAACTAAGAGACAGTACTTTTTGTACTCCACAATTCTCAAGTTCATCTGTTGTAGACAGAGCTTAAATGAAAGATTATATACAGGAAAGGTCATCAGGGTCTTCCAAGACTCACCAGCAAAGCAGTTAATCTATAGAATGATGATGTACCAACCAACATAATCAGATGTTGCGGTACTTTACTGATGTGGCAGTGTCAACATCTTATCCTGCAGTTTTGCTCTTTGCTTTGGATATCTTCTTGCACTGACATACCACACTGTCTTAATTTGTTTAGGTTCAATTCTGCATAGGTCATGCTAAGTTCAAGGTTTCTGTTTTTCCTCTGTAATGTGATTGATGTGAAAGTGGTATTGCATAAAGAGTTCATTTAGTATTAAGTTAATGAATTAGGAAACCCCCAGAATGCCTCATACTTGTATAAGTTAACAGTTGCAAACTGTATTAGGCCATGATGCAGACACTGAATAACTTTATGATCAAGCTGGTTTGGTGTTGTATTTTTTTTTTCTACTTTAAGGCTTTCTTAATCGTTCTTACGAGTGCAAGAAACATTTCCCTATGCTGATGCTTCCTTTAACTCTAGCATTTTATAATTGTTTTGATAGATCAAAGAGGGAAACACATTTATCATGCACCAGTGTTTGAAGGGTTTTTTTGCCATGTAAAAGTAAGGTCATGTCCTGCAGATACATCGGTTTCCTTTTCATGAGGTGCTTTTGAAAACATTTGTTGCATTTCACATGCAGAAATGTTATTACATAACATCTTGTGATGCTGAGCAACTGCTTGTGAGCATTTAGGGTAAAAGCCTTGTTACACATCTTAGAAACACTATTGCAAAAGCTATGAAAATAGTATGTCTGGCCTTGATATAAAACACCTTTTAACTTAATATGTTGTCATGAAAGGGTTACGACAAACGTAGCAACAGGGGGAAAAGCATCATCAAATGTTTATGCTCAATCACTCCACTAGCGTTGAACACATAAGAATAACAGGACAGGGGACGGGTATCTTTTCAGGTCATGTTATTTTAAGCACGCTGGCTTTTTCGGTTGTTACACTTTTTGCATGGAACCAAAATTCTGACCATATCAGAGATGTTTTTGTCATTTGTCACAGTAGAAGCAGCTACGTGCTGCCATTCCCCCTCCCTCCATCCCTGAACACAACAAAACATGCAACCATGAGCATTGTGAGGACTGCATCATAGGGAGAAGGGTAAAGAGGCAGGAGGGCTGGATGGAAGAGAGAATAAAAGTTTTGTTGTTTTGTATCTGGCTATCTGGCATTTTTTTTCTTGGCATAGCTGTTCTGGTCATGAATGATTCTCTGAAAGGTGATTTGAGTCCATCTGGACCTGCTGAACATGATACGCATATTCTCATAATAGGAGGCCATTCAAAGGTACTTGCAGAATTGCACTAGAGGGAATCTGTGCCATGTGTATGGAATTTGCTGAAAGAACCCACAGTGATCACAATCTCAGGGCATAGCTTGAAAGTGCATTATTTTCTTTCTTTTTTTTTTTTTGTTTTTTGCATTGAGAACAGTGGGAACATTTCAATATTTAGAGGAATTGTAATATTCACAAATGTCACTGGAATGCTATACAGCTGGTCTACTTCAATTTCAGTCAAATTTACATCGCATAACACTGGCTATTAACTGTTTGATTAATCATTTGTTAATTTAAGAGGTATTTACTAATTGCAAAAAAGGCATAATTGTTAAAATACAGGCCAGCATCATATCCTGCACCGGAAAGTAAACACTCATGAGGTGTTGGCTTTGCTTTCAGAAGCTTCTGGAATCTTATTAGTCTTCAGTCAGCAAGCCTACATGTTTAACGGTTTACACAAGGTTTAAACTCGTACACAGCTGAGAGATATATGTTTGGGCTGCAGCTATGATCCTGGGAAGGAATTCATTTTTACAGATGATGCAACTCTTCAAATCCCCAATAATGCCCAGATTTCAGGATTAGAAAGTTGGCAGGATATGGATAACTCTGTGTGTGTGTGTGTTAGAGAGAGAGAGACAGAGAGAAATGTGGCAGTCCTGGTTCTGTAGATATGTCCATATCCCCACCTTTTTATAGAGTCTATGATCCCCAGCAGCCACTCTGAGCTGGTACATGTGTATACAGGATAAATGCCATTTTTATGTTGAGAAATAAATAAATTCCCGTTTTCACTTCTGTTCTTAGACCTGCCTCCGTGTGTGCCTGACATAATTGGGGGTGCTGTTAAATTCAGACAGACTGTGATTAAAATATTATAATAGTAATAACATATTATAAAAATAATACGCCAGGAGAAAACAGAAGGGGTTATCAAATCACCGAAAGCGTCAAATGCTTTGACATTAGATTCGATTAATGCCGTTATAAACCGGTAGCAACGAACTGGGCCGGTCAATTAGAGTGGTGATTCGAATGGAGAGATCTTGGCCCAAAAACGGCTGTTGAAATAATCTTCCAACCATTTGTGTCTGACTACTGTTGAAATGTAATCCTTTTGTTTCAGTGGCATTGGGTGGGGGATGTCCACTCGCAACAAAGCTTTTCGCCAGCTCTGGTCATGCCTGATCTGCTGGTGGGAAAATGTCTTCATCATGTCAGCTAAATGCAAGCCCTGTCTCCACCACTGCCAGCCTGGGGAGGGGTGAGGATTCGGGTCTCAGGTGTCCTGGTGTGGCCCCATAAAGGCTCTTTATGCACCTGCCTGGCTGAGAGTGCTTTGTTTATTATTACTCCCATACTTCCATACCTCAGACCTGAACATGGCAAATAGCGTTGTTAAGTTTAAGTTGTAGCGGAGTTAAATTGTAGCGCAAATCAGATTTAAATTCTTATATTTTAAAATAGTACAGTTTGCAAAAAGAGCAGAGCAGAGAACAGTTTTGAGAGCTTATACGATACACGCCAGTGGAGTTCAACGAGAAGCTCATTTCATCTGGAAGAGAGATGAGGTTCCCAATATCTTTAAGCTTTCTTGCTTTCTTGTTGGGCTGCCTGCTAGCTGTCAGAATTCCAACTGCACATCCCAGAGTAGTCTAAGGAGCATTGACCATCGCTCGACACACGCGCATTCACAAGGAAATGAAAACACACACACACACACACACACACACACACACACACACACACTCACACGCAGATGTCGCGCGCAGCCGCGGACGCACGAAATCTCGCTCAAACACTCTGGAGCCGCTGACGGAACGGGAACCTCAGTGATACCAAACTGCTCGCGTGCGCTCAGTGAAAATGTTTACCATGAAACCGGACTTGGATAATAGGACATAAATTTATAGTGGTGTTTCGTTCAGAGCAGTTTAACTATTTTCATTCGGTGAAGTTACCTAGTTTTCTTTGCCACTGAAAATCGATGCAGAGGATCAGAGGGGCGGCTGAAGACTCCGGCTTTTCCTCAACTAAACGGCCCTTTTGATACCTGCGATTATTTCTTCCATCGTGCTTCTTCAATAACGTGCTTCGAAAGACAATTTACGTGCCATGTCTTGGAAAGTAGGACTCGTACTACTCCTGTGCTGGGGGTCCAGCGAGTCCCACGAGGATGATATGCCACATCCTGAGGAGACAGCGCGCGCAGAAATGCAGAGGGTCCCTGTGCAAACTTTAGATTTCGGATTCGTGCCCTCAGTGGTCTACGAGACACATGCCTATTACGAACCAGGAGCCATTGGCGCTCTGTTTCATATGGTTCATGCTTTCCTTTATGCGGTTCAGCCAAACCCTTTCCCTAAAGGTGAGGAAAAAGCCACCTGGTGGTATCTGAAACTGTTCACTTTCACCATTACAATAACAGTAGTGTCGACTCTTATTAACGTCATTGTGCTATAAATCTGTTTATTAGACAGCTCAGATGGAACTATAACTTGAATGCACCAGAGCCGACAGAAGCTGCAAGGATGTGCCTTTAGATTTTCATTCAGTCTTTAGAGCCTCAGACTCACTCTGATCTGCTTTCCTGTTTGGTAACTTATATGATTTATTGTTGAAATGAGTGCATTTGTTTATCAGAGCTTTGGTAAGCCATCTGCTGGGTCTGACGTTTGCGTGAGCACTACAGGTGATTGCAATATTATAGTCAGTCTCATTAGGACTCATGCTTTGGAGTTTAGATTTGCTGAAAGGAGCATGTTATCTTCTATATCCACAAGATCTTCCATGCATTTTGTGTAAGTGCCTACCCATCAAAATGAGGCTATGGTGTCAACAAAAACACCTAATTCTTCTGTGAATATGTGAAATGGCACAGTAAATCCATGAGTCCAGTAAGAGAAACAGGTCACTGTAGTGTGTGTGTGTTTGTAAATGTGTGTGTGTGTGTGAGTGAAGGATGAGGTCACGTTGGTGGGAGGTAAAGTGCAATAGGATTGGGACCTTAAGTCAGCCACTGCCATTTCGGTGTGCGTAATCAATTAGAAGATTCTGGTGATTAGGCGTGGCTTTATGAGTCACCTGCCTGATCAGGTAAGCTCATAATCTCAACTGCCATATGCTACCGTTTCGTGTCACATCAGCACTCTGCGTGTTGACAAAAATCATAACTTAAACCTGAGCATGACTATTCCATGCCCTCAATGCCTCTAGTTACAGTCATTTACCATAAAACAGTAAGAAGACAGGTGCTGATGGGAGGTCACATGCCAGCGTTTCCTGACTGAGGTGTCTTAATGTCTTAAGGTGCTGTTAAGCTTGTGCAATAAATACCCATGTGTTTGACATGACCCCTGCTCTGCGGTGTTAATTCATGGAGTGAGTCAGAGCTGGACATGTGGCCAGGTATTAAAGATTCAATAGGGACAGTGCGTTAAGTCATGATGATGGCACTGACTTGTGTTGTGTTGTCCTCGTTATGCCGTTACGGATTTTGTGTAGGCACAACAACAGCTGTGCTTGTTCTGATGATCCCGAGACGAGCCACCCAACTTCACTCGCACTGGACCTCGCTCTCCCCTACTCTGCTTCTTCTCTTCACTTCTCACTCGCTACCTTCATCACATCAGTAGAGACAGAGACACACTGAGATATAGAGCGAGAGCAGGGTGACAGAACTGAGGAGACTTTGGGTCAAAAGTGGCAGAAATTCTGTTAGTTAAATTGACAGAGAGGTTTCTTGGATTATTGGCTATCTCGTTTTATAGTGTCAGAACTTGATGCCTGCCCCTCGTGAGCATCCCTTATGATACGTCTGTGGGCTTGTTGTCTGCAAGCGTGTTTACCGAGCTTTCCCTTGGCATTACTGGAGCGGTAAACTCCTGATCTATGTAGAAAGTTCCCTGCTGCTGCTGGCTGGCTTATCCCCTCCCCTGATAAAGAGAGTGCGGCTTAGGTGGATTAGGCAGCCGAGCAGTAACTTAACGCCGGCGGCAGATGTCATTGTCTCTGGAGCGGGAGCCCTGGTGATGCACACCCTCCCTAGCCATCCACACGCTCCTATTCTCTCTTCTGCTTTCTGCCTCACCCCTCTCCTCACCGTCCACGCTCATGGGCCACCCGCCCATCCGTCCTGTCAGGAACTGGGTCATCGACTCCGTATTCACCCCACACTCATTACAGCAGTATTGCCTGCCCCTGGTATTAATTTATAAATGTATCAATCATTGTTTTTCCAGTTTACTGCCTACTCATTCATGTCAAATAACAGCCATATGTAGTGCCTGCGTTGGACTGTAGATTAAATGTTGATGGCATTTCCTCATTATTAGAGTCTTTGGCTGGACTGTGCAGTGAAACCCAAACAGGAACTCTAACTACTCCTAGATGCCATTAATGCGCTGTGTGCTATATAAAGAAAGCTCTTTTAGCTTGGCAGTGTGAAACAAGGTCTGCACACCTCAGTGGAGTGCGGTGCCAGTGGGGTTGTGTCGGGACAGACCCTGGCCATACCCTGGTTAAGCTAATGATGAAGGGCATAGGGCACTGGCTTATTTCCATTTTTACCTTCTAGGTGTTACGTTGTCAAAGCATGAAGCAAGAAAAAGCAGCCTTATATGACAGGCCTGCACAAATAAGGTCTCACCTGCAGGATGTCTCCAGCAGTGTGTGTGTGTGTGTGTGTGTACTTTGGGGGTGATTTCTGTGTATATTACTATAGGCCACATTGTTTCATCTGGCTATCTGATTGAGAGCCATTTGTCTCCCAAAGTAATATGCAATATTGATGAATTAAATGAGTCTAATATAGACTCAGAGACAGGAGAGAATGAGAGTGAGAATGAGAGTGCCAAAAAAAGGAAGAGATGGGGGGGGTTCAAAGAAACATATAGTTGGATAAGTGAAGAGCATGACTGAAAAGTACTTAGATGGAAAATCATACAATATAGTGGAATGCAGACTCAGTGTGTGTGTTTGTGTGTGTGTGAAAGACAGAGAGAGACTGTTTAAGAGAAGCCACTTTTCAGCCGAACACAAGGGCTTGATAAGAGGATTATATATATACGACTCAAATCAGTGATACGCCTTTGGAAAAACAACACACTGACCTACAACTATGTTCACTCTCTCCTTTGATCAACATTTCAGACTTGAGTTACTATCAGCAGTCACCGTCAGCAAACTCATACTGTCAGAAGTGCTGGGGCTGCTGACTTAATGCCACAATAGACACTTGACACTTGACAACTGACACATCAACACAATGTCTGATAAATGAGGAATATGACTGGAGTATTAATGAATTAAAATTATGATAATGCCATACAGATATGTGATATGTGTGTTTAGTCATTCTGGGCATATCTATCCCCTCTCATCCATCTATCCACTGTAGTGTGGAGTAGAGTGTAGGGTGGTGTGGAGACTGCCTTCACCAGGATGAGCTATAGAACACAATGCCTGACCAGATAGACATGGAGGAATAGAGATGGAAGTTTTAGTTGTGATGGACTGGAATGTTGGGAATGGTGAGATCAGAGGTGGTAGTGAGCGGGTGAGACCTATGCAGGTGAGGTTGTGGGCCCATCAGGCAGGAGCAGCATTGTGTGTGTGTGTGTGTGTGTGTGTGTGTGTGTGTGTGTGCCGCCACAGCTGTTTCCTGTTCACTGATGGCTGTCCTGTATGTGTGCCGCTGCTTGGAGATAAACAGTCACCCATCTGGCCTCTGTCTTAGACTATGCAGATTGTACCTCGTCCACAATCCCCCTCCACAGACACACACACACACGCACACACACACACTGCCCCACTACCACTACACTAGTGCTGCTGTCACCATAATATCAATACCAGTCTTAGGGGTCACTGCACGGCTTATCATTTCATGGCCACTTTTGTTTTTCTGGCAGTTTCAGATGTGCATCTCCAGGGCTGAGGTGGGCATTGGACACAGGGGTACGAGTCCCGCCACTTCTTGAAAAAAATCATTTATGTTGGCTGTTTCTTACTTAAACATTAGGCATTCGTTTATAATATTATATTGTTTACCCCCACTAAGAAAAATCTCCACTATACCTCAGTGAATCTCCAAAATGCTCTCTAGGTGTTATTCAGAGCATTATTATTCAAAGAGGACAAAATCCTGTGTGACAGTAATGTTTTACAAACCGAAGATGTCACAAAATCTCACATTTAAAGATGTGAGAAGATAGCCTCAGAATTAGATTTCCTTGCTTGCTTGTACCATTTAGGAAGCCTATCGCCTAAGCCTACCGAGAGTTTTGTGACTTAATATAGCTAACTGGCAATAACAACTTTTAGCACATAAAGCTTCAGACCAAATCTATTCATAGATGTTTATGCCAGATCATGCTAATCTTACTAAATTAGTGTATTCTACAACCCTCTGTTAAGAACTTAAACAGACAAGCTTAGAGACCCAAGCCAAATGCAAAAGTATTCTCAGGAGCTAACCAACATAGAAACCTAAGAGTTTTACACTTAGCCAACTAGGTGGATCAGACAGGACAATGAGCAAGAATACACTGTTATGAGAGTGCATTGACTACAGAGCAGACATAACTACCTTGTGCCCCCTAATGTAAAGTGCCTGAGAGATGGTGAAGGAGAGATTGTAGATGTATTACAGGACCATCCCTGCATGCAAAGGCTTAGCATCATGTCCTGCAGTAGGCCTACATGTAAATAACACACTGACTCAACTTACAGGCCAATACTAGCATCATACAGTCCTTGACCCTTATTTGCACTTATATGCCTGTTTAATATGTCTGTGCATATTTAGTATGTAGCTAGAGCAGTCTGACTGTGACATAATAAATAGTCAATCTCTGTCATAGATAAATGTCAGATTATCAGCCAAATGTCAGATTATCTGCAGATAGGCCAAACCCAGATAAAAAGACATATATTATCCAATATCTGTACTGGGCGGATATTGGGCGGTGCTAGTGTAGTTGTTAAGGAGCCAGGCTAGTACGAAGTAACCTGAAAACTTGTACACTTTACACTGAGTTGCTCAGTGGAGACTCACTCTGACATAATTAATTAATATTAGTCGTTTTGCTTCTATAAATGAGATTATTGTCTATTGATCCAACAAATACAGTATAATGACTGCATGACTGTTGAGGCAGGTAGATGGGTAGGGTAGTGAGTATGCTACCAAATATATGCATGGTGCAAAAAATATTGAATAAAAAAATAGTGAATTCATTTTTTCAAAAATAAATTGTCTTGTCACATATTCTGTAAAGTTATACAGTATGTGTGTCTACAAGTTGCTTCAGTCACACTTCACCCATGGGCCATGCCTTAAGCCTGACCCAAACCCAGACCCACATCAGTCAACACTGAGACTGGGTGATGAGTGAGTGATCTCATTTTAAGGAACGCAACCAAAATGAAATTTACAGTTAAATTAAACTCCTACCAACTCCTACATCTTCTTGGATAGAGCAAATGCAGCCTTCAGGTACACAACTGTTTTAAATGCAGCTGTTTGCTCAACTCAGACTAAAATATATGTCCATACAGTAGTTTAACCAAAGACAGTAACAACGGGCGTCTTCATTGGTTGTGAATCAAAACCTGTCCCATAACTGAATAAGTAGCTGTGATTGGTTCCTGCGGTTTTGGGGATTCAGAAATGGGCTACTGTGCCCTGGAAGCCAGATTAGAAATTTGCAGAACAAATGTAAAATTTTGAGACGCGACTGGGTTTACCCAGGCTACTGTGTGTGTGTGTGTGTGTGTGTGTGTGTGTATGTGTGTGTGTGTGCTTTACCTTTCTGGGAATCTGGGAAAGTTATTCTTTATATATTTTTAAGATTTAGAAAGAGTATAGCAAGAGAAAGAATCAGAATATAAGAGACTGTCATGTAAATGTGTGTATGTCTATGTGTGTGTAGTGTGTGTTTGCTTGGTGACCTGATTTTCCTCAGTCCTCCTACTACAGTATCCATGCCATACGGTCCTGAGCCTTAGACAGATACATGACAGCATTGTATCATGCTGGCACTAGACACAGATGCAGTGTGTATGTGTGTGTGTATGTATTTGTATATTTCTCTGCCTACAGAGGAGGTGGTCTAACATTGTTATTGCATGTTTTATGGCTGTGCAGTATCTGTAGATAGCAGCATTATTTTCAGTGTCAGTATGTGTGTGTGTGTGTGTGTCAGAGTGACAGAGGCTTGGGGGTGGGGGTGGGATTATAAAACAGGAAGGTTTTACATACAGCGGAAAAGCTCTATTAATAGAACATTCAACCCGTTTTTTGTTTTTTTTTGTACTCAAGTCATTCATGAATAAGCCGAAAGTGAGGTCCAAACATACATGAATACAAAGAGCAGAGGCAGAGAGAGGTAGGAAGAGAGAAGAAAGAGAGGGAGGGGGGATCAGGTATTATTCAGCCTTTGACTCTTCAAACACACAGGACGAGGCAGACGGGAAGCCACTGCTCTTGATCGTCTGCCACAGTATTGGAATCAGTGACTAGAGCCTAGGAGATTTAAAGTAGGGAAACAAGATGCTTTTCTGAAGCCATTTTTGCAGTCTATTAATGAAATGACATAAAAATAAAAAAATAGTCTGTGGAACAGGCAAGGCTGAACAACCCCATCCAATCATCTTCAGCTCTCTGCAAACTAACAACTGTATGATGATGATGATAAGTCTATGACACTGAACAAAGCATACTTCTAACAAAATGTAAACAAGCATCGCATGTTCAGATTGGGGAGGTCTGAGTAAAGGGGTAGAGGTCCTTTATGTTGTGTATTTTTTTTTACCTGCTTGAACCACTTTTTAACATATATTTTACCATTACTTGAAATGGTATCCTCTATTTTGGTCATCAGGTGTGAGGTAAATTCTTCCTGAACAACAACAACAACAACATACACACACATACACAGTCTCGGGCTTTACATTAACATGTAGGCATATGGAAAACTTGCTGTGAAAGGAAAAGTCCCCAGAGATGGTGTTTCAGGTTCTGACGTCAAGACTCTCTGGCTGTTGGGAGCCTAATTAACCGCTTTGCACAGCTACCAGATTCTCAGCAACATTCACACGCACATTCTGATATGCACTGTCAGCTACCAAAACAGAGACAATGGTGTTGTACAGTACGCAATGAAGTTTGTGCCTGTGAGTCTTGCCAGAGTGATCTGTCTCATTGCATTGTCTCAGGTGAGGTTAATGGAGGCAGATGGCTGCCCTGGTGATGCTATGTGTGTGTGGTGTTAGCGTGGCTCGTGGCATTAGCAGGAGGTTAAACTGATACAACCTGCTGCTCGCATCTGCACTGTCCCTCAGTGGCGCTCAGCTCACTCCCACCTCGCCTTGCGTTGTGTTGCAGTGGCCACGGCCAAGTCCAACACCTGCTTCATGGCCCCACACAATCTGCCAGCAAAGCTGCATACCACGCTAGCTGTTACAGTCTCAACCCAAATGGGAGCCAGTCATTCACTTAGTCTCTCACTCATTCAGTGACTGACTGACTGACTCACTCACTCACTTGATCAATCACTCACTCACCCTAATATTCACTCTCTTGCTTTCCATGGCCAGATATTTTGCTCACTCAGCAATGGATCATTTTGGTCGTGCAAAATTATACAATCTTCACAGCCACAGCAATATCATTTCCTCCGTCTTATGTGACTGCTGTATGAATGGACATCTTTGGGTGTGTGCATAGGTAGATGTTTGGGGTACTGAGTGGCCTCACACTTCAAGAGCCTGCATGCTCAAGAGATCGACTGTCCGTTTCGGTTGCTTTAAGCACTCTAAAACATCTGAAATGGTTTGCCCTCAGCATTTCCTTCATGTCTTCCATTCTCAAATTGTTCCCCTTAAAAAATTTTTTAGCATTTGTAGCTTTCATTGGGTTTAGGATCACAGACAGTTGAGTGCTAACAGGTGCAGCCATGTGCTAAAAGCAGGAGATACCAACATCACCCTATCTGCAGCTGTTTTTTTCTGTTTGACATAATTGGACTGGTCAGTGTGTTTGTGTCTGTGGTCACTGACATTTCAGATAACTTTCTCTGTGTTGCACAGACAAGCAAATCTATTATGGATGAGAGAAGTTTGCATGACTATAAGGTGGAATATGTTGAGGAATATATACTTATTGTTCACATTTTGGAATTTTTAGTATTAATCATCAATACCATCAAACACATTTACAGTATTTTGGTACTTGTTACGATATTGAATGACAGCATGATCGATCGGGTGAAATTAAACTAGATCTTTGGCTCATCATTAGATGTGGGTTTACCTGATCATGTTCACAGTTCACTGACTGAATCGTTGCTGATGGTAACATTAGTGTAATCCAATTTGCTTGTGATGTGTTTGTTTTTACAGACCTCATCATTAAAGTGATCCAGCAAAACATGGGCGGCATCAAGCTGGAGGAGTATCAGAAAGTAGGTCCCGACTTCAACCTCGTTTATTTACAGCTCCTGAGCTCTGATGTAGTCCAGATAGACACTGGCCATTTTACTCTCAGTGTGAATAACTCACCTCCCTGAATCGCTCACCACTCCGGAATCTACAGGAGTTGGTTAATTGTACCTTAGCCAGACCTGTTCTATTGTAATTACATTTTGTAATCATATGTGTGTTGGTTTGGTTGTAAATATCCTTTGGAAGTAAACTGCTGAAATGTGACATCATATGTACTGGCAACATCTGGCAACATCTTTAAAATGAATTTTAACATAAATTAGTTCTCTTCGTCTCTCGAGTGTGTTGTGCATGTGTGTGTGTGCGTGCGTGCATCCATGTATGCATGTGTGTGTGTGTGTGTGTGTGTGTATGTATGTTTGTGTGTGTGCTGTATGTGAATGTCTATGAGTAGTACTTTAACACTGAATGTCTGTGAGTATTACTTTAACTCTGTCACTTTCTATTTCACACGCTGCTCATGTTCTGACATTGCAGCCAGAGAACGTTGTTCTAGCGCTACAGGTAATGTTCTGCACACATAGTAGCCGCAGTACAGAGTTGTTTTAGAACAAGCTTCACTCACTCTCCAGCAAACCCCCTCCTCTGTCTCTTTCTCTGCCCTCCCCCCTTCCACAGTAGAGAGGATTGGGCTTTAGTAGAACTTTTAGTTGAGAACCGGTGGTAGAGCTTATGGGTCTAGAATAGATACTGGCTGGGTGTATTATGCAGATTCAATGGATCAATCTGAGTTAAAAATGATCATGCATGCTATGTGGAAGGTGTCTGATGGTGTTCATTAGCTTTTACATGCATGTCTATGACCAGCATACAGTATATGCTAGGGTATTTTAAATGAGATTACGATGGTACTGATATCAGTCCTTGTGCTCCTCAACTCTCATGCATATTTCATTTTAACGCCAGCTTAAAAGTCTCTTTTGGGGCTCTTTTGCCTGAGATGGAATAAGTTGGATAATTCATGCAGGTTGAAATGTCTTTGAAAGACAGATTTATAAAGCCCCCCTCTTTTCTTCTTTGTCGTTTCTATCCTTCATCCCTCCATCTCTCCTCTGGTCTCTGGCAGGCCATGTACTATGAGCTGGGCTTCCTGGTGCTGGCGGTGATGGGGGTCCTTTTTGTGCTGTTTGTGCCGCTGGTGGGCCTGTTCTTCTGCATGTGCCGCTGCTGTGACAACTGTGGAGGCGAGATGCACCAGAGGCAGAGGAAGAATGCTGACTGCCAACGTGGATTCTACACCACCATGCTCATCGCTACATCTGTCTTTCTCACGTAAGTGCGGGTGTACACACACATACACACACACATGTGCATGTTGTTGCTATGCTGATTGGTTATTTTGTATCCAACTTCTGAAGCAACTCATTTACCTAACGAACTTCACCAGCTTCCTCATACACATATAACAGACAGAGAGAGCAAGAGATATCCTCCCTGCCCCTGGGCAGTGGTAGCATAGTGGTGAAGGAACCTGTTGTGGGTTCAAATCCCAGCTGCCACCGTTGTGCCCTTGAGCAGGGCATTTAACCCTAAGTTGCTCTAGGGGAGGCTGGCCCTGAGCGATTGATAGTGGACAAAATGTAAGTTGCTTTGGATAAAAGCGTCTGCTAAATGCATAAATAACATACTCCCTCTCCTGAGCACATATTACAGATCCCACTCCTCTCTGAAGCAATGGCACAATACACCCTTTGGCCCTTATGCAGCAAAACATCTCTTGATTCTGCATTGGTTGCAGTCAGGCCTCAAATGCTATTCAATCTTTGTTGATGACACATAAATTCCTTTTTCCCTTTTATGATAGTGCTCATTCTGTTATTAGACAAGGGTGTGTGTGTATGTGTGTGTGTGTGTGCACTGGCTAGCCTGTAGTAATTAAGTCTGAGACTGAGACTGTACAGTTCTCCCAGTGGAAAGGAATTTGTGTGTGTGTGTGCGTGTGCGTGTGTGTGCATGTGTGTGCGTGTATGTTAGAGAGAGAGAAGAGGAAGGTAATATCTCCATGGTGTTAAGATCCCCATAGACGTTCAATTACTTGCTCAAGCGCACCACTCTAATGAAAAAAGTCACCAGGAGAGTGAATATGTGTGTGGTGTATGCAGTGCCCATGAGCTCTCTACTCAACTCTACATGAAGCCAAACTGAAGCATATACTATGTAAACCAGGTGCACTGACAGACCCTTGTTGAACTTCTCAGTGATTCCACCATCTAATTCAGCTCAGATGCGTGTCTACTGATTACCATTCTGTGGTGCGCAGCCACGACCTTGGGGACAGTGAGTGTGTCTTTCCTCCTCTTCCCTCGTCCCCTCGGGCCCTTGGCAGAGCCAGTGCTGGTGGGACAGAGGCTAATCAGCTGCATTGTGCGGCCGGCTTTGGCGGTCTGCAGGCGATGGCGGAGACTGAATGGCCACATCTGGTGTTCCATCAATGGCGCGTTCAGTGATGTCCCAGGCCCGTCGCCCGGCCCACTCACAGGGGCTCTGTTCAACGCCCCCTCTGCGCGCGGCACTCCGCTCGCTCAGCCCCGCGCTTTGGGTCGTCGGCGGAGGAAGTTGGCTCGCGGTTCATCAGTGTCCTTTCATGCTCGCACACAAGAGGCTGATTGGTGAGAGAGATGCGGCTCACGGCGATGCCAGAAACACGCACAAGCTCGGGCGCTTCTCACATTCAGGTGTTTTTCAGCTGTGAAAGTGGGAATGAGACACTGGAGTGTTTTTTTTTTTCTTTTCTGTGATGATATTTTTTTTTTTTGAAGCAGTACACCAGTGGGTGTGTTGGAGGAAATCACTAACAAACTGAGACAATGTGGTGACTCATGTTCACGGCTGTCAGCGACAAGGAGGGATTTGCAAAGGAACTGTGAAATTGTTTCAAGTTGTGTGAAATTTGCATTCAGAGAAGTGAAGAGAAGGTTAATGTACACAACCCTGCAGGCCAGATGTACATGGGTAGCCCCTTTGTATTTGTCTTTGATTATCCGTCCTTTAACATCAGAAGTAGTAGGTTGTTTTTGTTTTGTGCTACTGGTATACCCATTGCCTGATGACAACAAGCTTACCTGCTTATTTGGACTAATCTAAGCCTGTCTAGGGCAATTAGCACACACCTACTAACACACATACACACATATGCTCATGCACAGACAGACTGATAGAGAGAGAGAGAGAGAGAGATAGATGGGAGCAAAATATCTGGACAGAAATGTGGTCCCTCTGAGTGACTCATCACAGCTCCTCTAATATTAGATTGTTTATTGTCATGAATGAGTCAGAGCATTTCCACGCAGTCAAAAACCACAATAACCAGACTGACGCCACAGTTTGATTATATCATTTGGATTGCATTTGTGTCTGAGGAATTTGGTCATTTCTGTTCATTGAAGTGTAACACTGCTTCAGCATAAACAGCATTATGTCCATGCCTTTGCGTCCCTCAGCATAAACAGCATTATGTCCATGCCTTTGTGTCCCTCAGCATAAACAGCGTTATGTCCATGTCTTTACGTCCTTCAGCATAAACAGCATTATGTCCATGTCTTTACGTCCTTCAGCATAAACAGCATTATGTCCATGTCTTTACGTCCTTCAGCATAAACAGCGTTATGTCCATGCCTTTATGTCCTTACCAGTTTAAGTCCGTAATGTCCAGTTTTACATTTGATGGAATTTTCAACCCCCAGCCCCGCCCCCACCCACCCCCTTAAAAAAATCCTTTTCAGTTGTTAAGCAACTGCAGTCGTAAGGAAAAGAAATCTCACACTTAGAAAGACAGAGATAGATTCAGGGATTGAAACTTGTTTTGGGAGGGATTAATGTCTTGTTATTTTGGAGAAATGGTGAGACTACTGTAGGGATGAAAAACTGCTTTTGATATAGCTATAGCGCACACAGACACACACACACACACACACACACACATACTCATACACAAACACTACACCACAGCAAGAGCTTTATTGTGTTACTGAGTTCACAGAGCACACCTGCCGGTTACTGAGAAATTAGACCCTACAGATCTATCTCTTTCTCTCTAATTTCTGTAACTCTGTCATTGTGTGTGTGTGTGTGTGTGTGTGTGTGTGTGTGTGTATATGAAAGAGGGAGTATCAGCAGTTGACACTGATATTCTCCTCTCCACCATGAGAAAGTTCCTCTGTGAATGAGCTGTTGACTGCAGCATCTGTCATCTTTCATCTTTTATTCTGTCTCTTCCTGGCTCTCAGGCTGCATTTGTAAAACCTGTACCCTTCTCCTGTTCACTGTGTGCCTTCTGAGAAGATGATTTCACTTGTCCTCATGGAGATAGCAGGGTACAGGGCAACAAAGACCATTTTGTTATTAATAAGAAAGAAACTCTGTATAAGTGTGTGTGTGTGTGTGTGTGTGTGTGTGTGTGTGTGTGTGTGTGTGTGTGCGCGCACGTGCAATGTTGGTAATCAGATGATGAGGTAGATCAGTGAATACACAGTGACAAATAATAATTACTTAAAGCTGACTGGTCACACTATTTTATCCTAAGCATAAAAAGGATACATCCCGCTCTTCTACAAATAGCCATGTTTACCAGCCTCACTCTTGACCACACACACACACACACCGACACACATGCATACACACACATTCTCAGAGACCAATTCCCCATGCCATCAAAATACTTAATCTGCAATTCTCAAGTTACAGGTTACATTTTTATTAAACTGCAGGAGCACTCAAGTGTGTGTGTGTGTGTGTGTGTATGCGTGTGTGTGTCTGTGTGTGTGTGGGACAGAGAGAAGGGGGAAGTCTGTAATCTGTAATCAAATCCAGCAATTTTCAGAGTAATGTGAAGGCATTTAATCAAAAGTGTGTGAGTATATGTGAGATGGCTGAAGAGGTAGATTTGTGTGTGTGTGCGTGTGTGTGTGTGTGTGTGTGTGTCTGTCCAGCATGCCATTTTCTTTGTAAAGCTGCACCTGCTCTGTGCACAACACTGAAAATCTCCCTTTACCACATTCATGCACAATCCCTGACCAGCAATCAGTCCTGGGCTGGACTGCCACATGCCGTACACATTAGCTTCTGTCCTTGAACAGAGCCCCAGGCCTAAGGATAATGCACTCAGTGTGTGGCCATTGGCTACTGCAAATGGACAGTGTTGTGTGCTGTTTGGGCTACACTCAGTTAAAGTAGACTTGTGTATTCAGCTTAGATAGTGAAAAAGAGCAGATTGGATCAAGGAGGTGGGGGCCATCTTGTTAATAATGTTAAATACACAATCTTGCTAATTCAGCTCACACACAGTAAGCATCAGTGTGAATGCATAAACCAGAGCACACAAAGTCTGTCACAAATGACACAAATAGGCTTTAGGATTCCAAACCGATCCCTTTAGGGGAGCTATTCTTAGGACAGAGATGGAGCGGGTGGAGGAGTGGAGAGATGGGGGATGGGGGTGGGGGGGTGGGGTTAGAGGATTCAAGAAACTACAAAAGCTGGGAAGGAGTGCCTCTCATCTTGAGGGAATAGGCTTACTGAGGTCACTACTTGTTCACATGAGTCAGTTTGTCCTCATTGTAGTGAATAACATGTGTCCCAGTTTAGTGACTCACACAGGGCACTGGATGGTAATCAAGTCTGGGTGATTATTGAGGGTTGCCCTTACAATGCCACCTGCTGGTGAAGAGTGGTAAAGTCTTGTCCGTGCATTCCATGAGTGTGCCCGCAAAGTAGGTGGAATGCTAAAAAGGACAGATACAGTAGAATGATTATGTAGCGATGACGATCAAATTGAGTCATTGTGTTTGTTTTGTGTGTTACAGCGCGGGTGTGCTGGTTGCATACTCGGCCAACCACAACATGAGCTCCCACATCAAGAGCACCAGGAGACTGGTTAACACCAACATCAGAGATCTTAAGTCCTTTGCCAACACCACACCTGCAGTAAGGCCCAGTTGCACATAAAACCAACAAATAAAGTATATGATATATAATCACAAAATATTTTGCTTGTCAGCACTTTAGTTTGCTCCCTTAAGTAGCGTGCTAGTTGAACAGGACCCAAATGACTCTTGGCTGACACCTGTGTTTGTTTGTGTTTGCAGCAAATAGACTACCTGACATCACAATACAACGTTGCCAAAAATAAAGTCCTCTCTGAACTGGACAGTAAGTATCAAAACTCAATCTTGGGTTTTATGTGAACATACTGTGTTGTGTGTTATATATGGCACTACACTTACTTTACATATGCATAGAAATGCATACATGTAAACAGCTGACTAAATAGTATAACTGGTATAACTGGTTTTCACATAAAAAATATCTGTTTTAGACATTGGGACGTTTCTGGGTGGCCGGATTCAAAGACAGTTGGAGAAAGATGTTGTTCCTGCTTTGGATAATGCCCTACGCATGACCGGAGGTAGGGACAGCAAACATTCTCTCTGTCTCTGTTCATCTCTCTCTGTTTTAGACACATCACACACAGTCAGACACATGCACACACATTACAAATACAAACACAAACACACACACACACACACACACACACACACACACTCATACACATGCACATGCACACACACACACACACACACACAAACACTCACACTCATCCTATCCAGAGGACAAGTCACTGCATACCTGTGTATACATAGAGTACATGTATTATTTACAGTCCTCCTAAGAATAATGCATATCTCCTCTCGCTGTGCTCTGTTCCATAATGTTTGGCCCAAAGTCAAAGTGGAGAGTGCTATCAAAGGTAACCCAGCTAGAAGACTGACCCTGTAGTCAGTGATATGACCCAGCGCTACCTGTGACTGTAATGTGCTGTGTTTGTCGTCATTGTGGTGATATCCCCAAACCTTGCCTAATTTTAGTGGTCCAGTTTTGGATGGTCTAAACTCCTGCACACTACCCATTCCCCAAGCAACTTATTTATTTTAACACACGTTTTGGTCTTTTGATCTTCGTCAGGTTATTTCTCTGATTTTGGCCTCTCTCTGTTCTATAGATTTACTACTTTTCTGCAAATTTAGCAAGAGTGGCCATCAAAACTGTGCAACATTTGCGCCATGATTGATCTACGTAAAACAGATTATATAGGGAACATTACACTATGTGTTATTTCTGACGTGGACCGACAGGCTCCTAGTGTTCAGTCTGAAAGGACATCAGGTCTCCTGCACACCGTTTCAGGGGGTCTTAATCTAATCATGGGAGCAACAGGCTGTATCTGTCCTGCTTTATGTAAGCCCAGCCTAAATAAAGAGCTGAGTCTTCAAACACTGAATCCTCCTGCCCAGGGCAAGCTGACCATGCACAGCCAACAATGCGCTCTTGCACCAGCAAACTGTGGCCAAATCCCAGGTTGCCTGGCCAGTGGCTAGATCCTTCCAGAATATTTTTGAACAATCTAAGTGCAGTCAACAGGCTGAGGTTTGTTCAGTCTGAATGTTTTTAAGTGATATAAATGACCATGACAGGAAGGCCTGTTGGCAGGAGGATGGCTACTGAAATCGAGCAAAGAAAATGAGCCCCCACACAGTGTGTATGTGTAAAGAGACGTAATGCAAACATTGAGGGCCAGAGGCCATGTGGTCTGGTTGGCGTCCTGCTGTCAGAGAGGGCTATTGGGGGTGGGGGGTGAACGAGAGGAGACTTGGCCAACTCTGAATGCCAAGCACATAGCCACCTGCCACCTCACTAGTGTTTTTAGAGGTTTTATTTAGACCGTGCTCAGATGTAGCGCTGAGATTCACCCATGCCAAATAAAGAGCACTGGTGGTCCCATTTGGCTCAGTCCTTCAAAACCACAGTGCCCCACTCATCAGTGTCTCAACACATTAAAAGCTAATATGTCAACCTGGAAACCTAGATGTTTTGTGTTGATGTAGATGTTTTGTAGTTCCAAACTGTCAGTAACAACAAATATTTATTAGGATTGGTGCAGCATTGTACATCCACGCTGACACTACAACAGTGGCTAAGAACTTATACAAAGCAAGTTTATCAGCCATGTTGTATCGTCCATGAACTGCTTTTTTTGCCTCTGACTATTAACACATCATAATGAGTGCAGGCAAACATGGACTGGATGTCAACTGAGACAATAAGGTCTGTACTCACCACTGCAAAGTGCAAAGATATTTTATCAAATGTTTGGAGTGGTAAACTTAAAGAGAGCTGAATGTCAGTTGAATAAGTAAGTTACCTGACCTGAGGCTGTAGTTTGCTGTGAAGTGATACCAGATGTTCCACTAAATGAATAAATGGCCTGTCTCACTGTCTCGCTGTTTGTTCTAATCACTAACCACACATGCCAGTGTGATGTGCCTTAAAATACCTTCGTAAAGTCATCCCTTCCATCTTCAACGGTTCCCCTGTCCCTGTGACTTTAGCAACTTCAATAGCAACCCAAGTACCCTGTGTGGAAGTGGCTGTCACCTGACCTGACATATCTCCAAAGACTCCTAGGGGGAGGATAAGCCCCATTAACCCCCATCTCTCGACCCCCTCTCCATCTCCTCAGCCATGCGGGAGACCAAGGAGGCCCTGGAGAATGTCAGCACGTCTCTGGAGACGCTGCAGGAGGCTACGGGGCGTCTGCAGAGCAGTCTGCAGAACGAGCGCTCCTCCCTGAGCAACACACTCAACGACCCGGCGTGCACCAACGGGGACGTCTCCCACACCTGCAACACCGTCAGGGGCACGCTCAGCCAGCTAGCCCTCAGCGCCAATTTCAACAGGGTAGGGGGTGTGGTGGGGAGGGATGGTGGTTACACAAGCCACTCAACCATCACTTAGCATCATTCACACAAGAGCACAGGTTTCTAGATTTACCCCACAGCAATGGAATATAGGGCAGGAAAATTGTTATCAGTATTGAGTTTATTACCACCAGGAATGTCATAGATAAGATGCAGTGACTAGGATTTTCAGTTCCCCATGCCATATGCAGTCATGGGCTCCTGTACCTCGTTATCATCTCATATCACTAGTTTGTAGTATTTATGGCTCACCTTGATCTTCTGTTTGTTCTAGCTACCTGATGTGAACCACCAGCTGGCCAATGTGGACAATGTCCTTAAAACTGACCTCAGTAATATAGTTCAGAAGGTAATGCATCGAGTATAAGTTGAAATGTGTGTGTGTGTGTGTGTGTGTGTGTGTGTGTGTATGTATGCACATTTGTGCATTTACAGTAAATTTACCAACCTACCTACCAATCTACCAGCCTCACAGTAAAATCTACATTATCTTTTTGTTCGTTACTCTAGGGCTATTCAGCCTTCAACAACACACCGAAGCTGGTCACAGAGCAAACCCAAAATATAGTCTCAAGTAAGTGGAAGATTTTCTCATTGGAAGGATTCATTCCAACGGAAGTGTAGTACAATGCAAGCATACAAAGTACAGCATAATGTTTACATTGCCCTGTCTGTTAAATGTGTGAAAAGTTAAATGTTGAAAATTCCTCTTACTTCTAAAATGTTTTTAATAACCAGAGGCTATACAACTTTTCAACACCAGAGGTTTTATGTCAAATAAAATATTCACTCCATCCCTCATACTCACCATGACTGTTTCTTATTGTTTTTTTTCCTTTGTTCTGCCTTTTTGGAACCTCATTCTCTTATAAAACAGCTCTGCCTCGTAAGTTTCAGTGACCTGCACTATGTTCTTCCGTCTTTGCTGTAGTCATTTGCAAGTACAGCCTTAGAATGGCTTTGACTTACCTGCACTGACTCACTGTAAACAACCCCCATAGTATTGGATGGGCCTAGAAAATGGCATTTTTTTTACCACAAGCTAAATCTAGAATTGACCCCATTTACTTGTTTTATGAGTGGATGAGATGGTTTTGGACTGTCGAATCATTTGTTTAGGACCCAGTCTGCTAAACTTTCCTTATCATTCCTTATCTGATTTTTCACATGTTACCACTTCCCATGTTAATCTCACTCAGCACTTACATCTCTCTGACTGTCCCACAGGTGTGAAGGGGATGCTGGATAAGGTTGGTGGAGAGGTCATTGGCTTCACAAAGATGTTTCCACTTGAGCCTGCTCTGGTCAACTTCACCAAGTTCCTGACAGACAGCCAGAAAAACATTGAGGCCTACTACCCCCAGATTGACCAGCTAGACTTCTACAGGTACCAAATGTTATGGGTGCCTGTGCCTGTGCTATGCATGGGTTCAGAGAATCAGCCTGGGTTCACAGATCAGTGAAAGGAGAAATCCAGTGTGAATCAATCAATAGTCCTGTTGTTTGACTTTGCAGAGTGCTGTCGGTAGGTATGAGAGTGAGAGAATTTGATGTAACATAGACCAAATAGATGTAACATAGACCCCCATCAGTTAGTAGTAGCGGCAAATGTGGTTGCACAAAATTCCCTCATTCTTATACCTACTGACAGCTCTCAGCATCGTCAAACCACAGGACTTTTGATTGATTCACACCGGATTTCTCCCTTAATCCAGGTGCTATTGTGATTCAGTTAAAAGCCATTAGCTGATGCCAGTAGTTTTTTCTTCACACATACATGTAGCTCTCCCTCTCTTACTCTCTGCCCCTCTGTGTGTGTGTCAGGTGGATTGGTTGCGTAGCGATCTGCTGCATGGTGGTTCTCATTCTGGCCTTCAACTTCCTGGGTCTGCTGTGTGGAACCTGCGGCTATGACAAAAATGCCTCTCCCACCACACGTGGCTGTTTGTCCAACACTGGTGGCAACCTCCTCATGGCGTAAGTCACTATGGCTAAGGCTTCACCACAGCACCACAGCCATTATGTGTGAAAAGGAAATACATGCATAACTCTAAATGCTTCTTTTTCATTCATTTTTATTCTCTCATCCTCTTTCTCTCTGTCCCTCTCTCCTGCTCTCTCTCCCTCTTTCTCTTTCTCTCCATCCCTCTCTCCTGCTCTCTCTCCCTCTTTCTCTTCCTCTCTGTCCCTCTCTCCTGCTCTCTCTCCCTCTTTCTCTTTCTCTCTTTGAGCAGCGGCGTGGGTTTCAGTTTCATCTTCTCATGGGCGCTCATGACGGTCGTGGTGTCCACGTTTGTTGTCGGGGGCAACATCGAGAAGCTGATCTGTGAGCCGCTGGCCAACAGAGAGCTTTTCAAGGTCAGTCCTTTAGAGAACACAAGGGCAAGGAAGACCTCAAACTTAACACTCTTTAAACTTCTTATTGTAAATTCAGGCATTGCCTTGAACATTCCAGACCTGTCTATCCCTATTATTTTAGTGTAGTGGGTTTTTTGTTAGCAAGCAGAAGCTCCAAGTACTGTACATACTGTACAGATGTAAATGTGAGACAGTGGTCATGAGAGGAGCAATTGATGAGTGCTGATGTAAAAATCTGTCTGCCCGCCAACCATACCCGTATCCTGCTGCTGTTGGTTTTGGCTATAGGGTGAGTGGAGTGCTTCTGTGTAATATTGCATAACTGGCCTAACACTGGGGCGGTTGTGTGTCTGGGCGGACACCACCGCCCACTTCTGGAGGACTGGGTTTCGGGCGGACATGACGGAATGTTCTCAGTGATCCAGAGCAGACACACACACGCACACACACAGGCACAAACAGACACACATGCACACATTTACAGGCCACAATCCAAAAAATGTTACCATGGGTTAGAAAAATGAATCAGAAAAATGCTATTTTTACAGTATAGGTAACTCCACATTGGAACATTTGCTATGTCCTGCTGTCTAGAGCATGTAGCGCCCTGGGTCACTGAGGTGTACGTAGGGCAATATTGTCACAGCTAAATGACAGACTACTTTTGATCTTTGAGAGCCATGACACATTATTTGTGTGACTTCTGAATGATGCGTTACAGCAAGCATAAATCATTCTTTCTGAACAGATCATTGACACGCCATACATGGTACACCCAGCAAAAAAGCATTTCCTTCCAGGCATGCTGTTTAATGATCCAAACATTGACCTGACCATCGGCAGCATGTACAGGTAAGGACAGATGGTGTTTATGCCTTAGGTTCTGTGGGCTGATTGCAGAGAATAAGTCAAGATAAGCGTGGAGTTTTCAGTTTTTCCACCAGAGGGCAGAAGCATGTAATGAGTCAACATAACAGATTGTGTGAAACAGAGACCTTCTAGATAATGCTTACTGTAATGCACATCGGTGATAATGTGTCATAATGATATGTCTCTGTGTCTCCTTCTCTCTCTCTCTCTTTCAGGGATTGCTATGACAATAGTGGCATTTATTCATCCCTACAATTAGAGAAGAAGTTTAACTTCAACAGATTCCTCAATGGCACTGTGGTAAGAAGTGGCCTGAGAGCTGGAGATTCAGCGTAAAATGAATTTTCAAAATTTAATTTTACATTAAGGCAGTAAGACTTTATTAATACTACTGTTCAGTTTCTACATAAAATTAGATTTTGGCCTTGTTTGTGTCTGGTACTATGGTAAACAAATCCTGACCTCTTTCTCACCCACCCCCTTCTCTCTTCCTCTCTTTGTGTGTGTGTGTGTGTGTGTGTGTGTGTGTGTGTGTATATATTTGTCTTGTTTTTGCAGTACAACCCAGAGCTAGCCAAGGTGTTTAACAATGTAAAGGTGAACCTGGAGGGCATAGTGCTGTTGGGGCAAGAAGGGAGGGATAATCTGCTCAATTTTGTCAACACTGGTGTTGGCGAGATAGAGTACGATGCCTATCTGACTGAGGTACCTGTACACAGTCACACACACACACACACACACACACAAAACCACATTTATCACAAAGGCACACACGACTCACCCTCAAATTTTTTATCCATACACACGTCAATTCCACTCAAATAACTGATTCTGAAATGATACCTAATACCATTAGCTGTAAATACCCCATCACTGCGGCCGTCTGTTGTTATGGTTTCTCTGCCTATTCCCACACATGCATCGGCTCTAAGCAGCTCTCTCTGGGGTGATGAACTGTCTCCGCTCACAGTGCTTGTTGTTGGACTTGTAGGTGAACAAAGGCGTGACTGTAGTGGATCTGCTATCCTTTGCCAATGAGCTGGAAGCCCAGGCCGACCAACTGGTGAGTTGGAATCAAAACACGAATGGCTCCCTATATGAAACTCGAAACACAAATCACATCTTCAGGACAACCAGTGCCAAGCCAAATCATCTTCGGCAAACCAGGGTGCCGTCTCAGCAAACCGCTCATCTCAGACCATTATTAGATTAATGCACTGGACATGATAGAATTACCTCCTGTTACCTCCTGTGACCATTTTAAACTACAAAGTCGACACTGTTACTAAGTCAGTCAATTTGGCTGTGAACTGAAGTATATATACTATAAGCAGTTAATTACATGGCATAGTAAGTCTAATGAGATCCCATCTTGCAGGCAGTGAATCAGTGCACTCTTATGGGTATGCGGGATGCAGCAGTGATCCATCTGCTTACACCAGCTCAGTGTATACATACAACTGATTGTTGTTTTATTTACTTTGTACAAGAATAGCTTTACAGAGATGGTCCACTCCCTCCCATCAAAGTGTGTGTGGAACTGTAACCCTGGCCCCCTGAAAATGTTTCTTTTTTTTGTCCTCTCCTCTCTCTTCTAAGCACTCTGGTCTACCATTGCAATGAATCTGTGTGTGTGTGTGTGTGTGTGTGTGTGTGTTGAGGGGTGGGGGGCTGTGTGTTGTGTGAGGTGGGGTGAGTGGGTTCTCAACAAGCCCCCCATTCATAAAGTGAGCCCCTCTCCTTCTCCCCTCACACAGGACAAACACAGGAGAGCAGAGCTTTAACATGTGCCGGGTTTAACTGAGCGCCTTTTAAAGCTCTGTCGCACAAATTAACGGCCTAGGCAGCACACAGACATGAGGCTTTTATGGCATGTTCCTCCTGGGGACACACAGAGAGAGAGAGGGAGAGAGAGGGGGGGGGGGGGGAGAAAGAAAGAGAGAGAGAGAGTGTGTCTGTAAAACAGTGCTGGTTTTCTTGTAAGCAGAGTTGACAAGGACAAGGCTGTCCCATTGACCCACTGTATGCTGAGTCTTTTCCTCTTTCTCCTGGCTGTCTGACACCCTCTCTGTTTTCCATGTGGCTGCCCTCTGTTTCCAACCAAGCCTCGAGGAGCACTGGCTAATGCACTGAAGGGGCACGCTAGCAGCATCCGACAGATACACAAGGAGCAGGTCGTGCCAATGGAGCAAGCTATGGTAATCAAACACACACACACGCACACACACACACACACACACACACACACACACACACACACACACAAAAACACACAACACACACACACACACACACACACACACACACACATACATGCACTTAAGCACTGACACTGAAACATGCTGCAACAAACTAGCGCCTGCAAAAAAATACTGACTCAAAACCAGCATGATGCCTTTTGTACTCCTGAACTGTAATTCATTTTATGATCATCTCTCCTCCTGCCGTTTCTTTGTCTTTGGTTCTCAAATGGCAATGAAGAAATATGTGCGAGCGCGGGTGAGTCCTTCTGAGTGTCCACTAGTCTAGACTAGGACTCCCAGACTCACCTAACCCTGCCTCTGACCCATTCTCTCCCAGTGACCCCTACAGTGACTATCCATTTGTCATGTTATATATTATCATATAGTAGCAATACAGTTAGCCATTACATCATTGGAAACAAGGCGAGACCTTCAAATAACATTCATCTGAATATATTTTTAGATTATAATGTGTTGCCTAATATAAACTGTGTTTGTTTGTTTGTTTGTTTGTTTGTTTGTGTGTGTGTGTGTGTGTGGTGGTCCTTATGCAGAGCACTCTGAGTTCCAGTATTCGGCTGCTGGAGAGAACAGCCAAGGAGCTGCCGGTATGTCTTGGCTCTGAGCCACGCAGTCTTACCAAACCCTCACACACTCAACTAGACTCCATATGACTCTGCATATGCTCTGCACAGCACACACCTATCCACCTATTTCTGCAGTTTCTGCAGTTCATGTACCAGAGCGGGTGTGCAGATTCTGCTATAAGTAACTGAGTAGGTGTCATTGGGAATGGGCATCAATATTTTGCTTTGTTTCTGTACTGTTGAGATCTGCTGGGACTTGGGTTACAGCATTAGAAACATACCGTGAACCATGTAGTCAATATATAATGAGTTTCTTTTACTTGTTATGGTAATTGGTTTATGGTGATGGATCCGGACTAATCATTCAAAAGTGATGACTGTTAACAAACTTTTGTGTGTTACCTTTCCAGAATAAAGTTACCAATGTGCTCACAGCTATTGATGCTGCAGAGTATCTCATCACAAACAACGGCTCCTATGTTGTAAAGCAGGTGGGTATTGCATTCGTTTCGAAAACATCTGTGTTTCAGTCTACATGTCACACATCTGTGGACTCCTTTAGTTCTGTTAATGTATCCCTGCCCTTTCTTGTTCCTATGAACAGGAGACAGACAAGTTTGTGCAGAGTGTGGTGAGCTATTTCAAACAATACACACACTGGGTCCGAATGTCGGTGAGTTCACTGTGTGTTATTTCCTCTTTAGATACACACACAGAGTTATGGGGTGTGATAAAAGGAATGATTTAATGAGTGTGTGTAAGGTGTGGCATGTGTGGATGAATATTGAAAGCATTGCATCAATTACGTTCTCTTTGTAGAGCACACAACAGCATGTACTCTCAGTTTAATCTTTCGTGTTTTAATGTCTGTTTGTTGGATCTGCATGCTTACTTCCTATTTGGGTGCATATTCCTCTGCTGTAATAACTAGTGCATGATATGGTCATGGATATAGTCACAGAAGCTGGCATAATTGAAATGAACAGAAAAATGGTAGCACCTCTGTTACTTCTACTTTCAGTGTTGTATGTAGCATTGAGCCCCTCTCAGGCCTCGTCTAGTGATAGGAGAGCAATGGCCTGAGTCACACGTGAGGCGTTCACACGCTAACATGCTAATGGTGATTTTCCACAGCTCGATGCTGAGGTGGCCCAATGCAAGCCTATCAGCAACATAGTGGACTCTCTGGAGATCGTAGCCTGCAGCTTCATAGTGGATTCTGTGGTAAGACACAACGCTGCCTTTCAGCCTTGGTGTAGTGCAGTGTGTGATAGGACTGGGTAGGGTGGGTAGCACAGGTGGTGGTAGTGGTGGTGGTGTTTGTGTGGGAGTGCGGGGGGGTGTTAGTGGAGTGGGGGTTTAGCATGTCCTGGTACACTGTGTCCACGGAATGTCTGTGAACAGACACACACATGTATAAGAGAACATACACGTGTATGTATGCCTCATACTTATTATGTTACACAGTTATATTCACATCTAAATATGCACACACACACACACACACACACACACACACACACGTATAAGAGAACATACACGTGTATGTATGCCTCACACTTATTATATTACAGTTATATTCACATCTAAATATGCACGCACACACACACACACACACACACACACACACACACACGTATAAGAGAAAATACACGTGTATGTATGCCTCACACTTATTATATTACAGTTATATTCACATCTAAATATGCACACACACACACACACACACACACGTATAAGAGAACATACACGTGTATGTATGCCTCACACTTATTATATTACAGTTATATTCACATCTAAATATGCACACACACACACACACACACACACACACACACATATACACAAGCTTTCGTTTGACAGCCAGCATGTCATGCCCAGAACAGGATTCCCACTGTGTACACCCAGGTGCTGTGAAACGGAAGCTGTTTTTTTATGTGTGTGCGGGGAGGAAGAGGGGGTCAAACAAAAAATGCAAATATGGCTGTGTGCCTTGCATGTGCATGTGTGCATGCTTCTGGCATTTGTGTGTCTTGTGGCTGTGAAAAATGGGGAGGTCTGATGAATTGTGCTTGATAGATTGCGGACTGAGTTATGCATGTTTGTGCATGTATCTGTGTGTGTGTGCCTGTATCTGTGAGCTACTCTGTGTCTGTGTGTGTGTTTATGTTTGTGTGTGTGTGTGTGTGTGCTTGCACTTGCTGTGTATCGCTGCGAGCTGCTATTTGTCAGTGTGCTTTGCGTATCTGTGTGTGTATGTATATGTGTGTGTGTGTGTGTTTTGAGACTATTCTAACTGGCCCACTCAGCACGCACCCTGTGGTCTGCTTGAATTAGCCAAGAAAAGTGGAATGTGTGTGGTCTATATATTTATATATGTGTGTGTGCAGTATACTGTTGCATGTTTCCCTACGAGTGTGTGTGTGTGTGTGTGTGTGTGTAAGACATGTGTGAGGGGGGGCAGTGGGCTCGTGCACTCATGACAAGCCTGTACAAAATGTCCATGTGTGCAGAGAAGCACTAGTGTTTGGCACGTAAAGCAAACAGTAAATTGCAGGAAAGGGGGCTCAGACTTTTTCTCGCTCGGTAGCAAACAGCCCACCAATTAAGCCTGTTGCTCCTAAAACACTGACAACGTCTAGTGAGGGATTCAGAGAACATATGGAGATGCAGATGACAGAGTCAGCTCTGGGTGTGTGTAAGCTAATCTACTTTGGGACCAAGATTAACACACAGGCAGCAAGCAGGTGTCTTGTGCAGTTACTTACAGCATGCTGGGCTACTGTGATGCCTAGGTTAGAAACATACAAAGATGTATTTGAAAAAAATGCAATTATATTTTAGGTTATATTTTTTATATGTTATGTTGTTATATTGTTGTTATTGTTCCTAAAGTATTACATTAGTGTTATTACTTCATGTACTGTCCTGTAATGCCAGTTGAAGCTGAAGCAGTGTGAAGATAGTTCAGGGATTCGCAAAGAGATTTTTTGTTATCACTAAATTATGAACAGTTGGATAAATGGGGAAACTTTTTTTCTTAATGTTTGTTTGTGTGTCTATGTGTGTGTGTGTGTGTGTGTGTGTGTGTGTGTGTGTGTGTGTGTGTGTGTGTGTGTTTCTGCAGAATACATTCTGGTTTGGACTTGGAGGGTGCTGTCTCTTCTTAATCCCAAGTATCATCCTGTCTGTAAAACTCGCCAAATTCTACAGGAGAATGGAGACAGAAGATGTTTATGATGAGTGAGTAACCAACAAATACACACAGACACACACACACACACACACACACACACACACACACACACACACACACACACACACACAAACTGCTTGCCAAAATCCTAGTGGTTTTCCCTAACAAT
Source organism: Tenualosa ilisha (assembly GCA_015244755.2). NCBI lineage: Eukaryota > Metazoa > Chordata > Actinopteri > Clupeiformes > Clupeidae > Tenualosa > Tenualosa ilisha. The sequence continues at coordinate 8,461,556 of PYXC01000541.1, read as the reverse complement.
GTCTCTCTCACTGGGAGCTTAATAAATCCGTATATTCTGTGAAAGTACCAACACAGCAATATCTCATTCTAAAAGGAACAAGAACAACCTTTTCTCAGCAGAAAGCAGGCCACCACTGCTCCGCCAGACCCAGACTCTCTCCCTCTCCACTGCCCCTCTCCCTCACTCCGCTTCCACTACAAAAAGCTATTGTCTTCTCCAGCAGGAGTTCATGTAGTAATGAATTTCTTTCTTTCTTTCTTTCTCTTTCTTTCTTTCAATTTTCTGCAGTTCTTCTGTTTCGGGAACATGGCATTTCACTCTCTGAGTTTTGTTTCTTTTTTATCTTTCTCATCATTTTTTTTCCTCTTTCATCTCAATCTTCATATCTGTTCATCTTGCTGCTGGGGCAAGACTGTAAGTTTCACACACCCATTTTCACATCTTCCCTGGCTGTACTCACACCAGTGTTCTCTCATTCTTCTTCTGCTGATTTTTTTGGCACCATCCTTTCCTCAGCTCACAAACCTTACATTCTGTCCAATGAAATCAAAGTCATTTCCTCCTTGTTCACTTTCTCCATACATTAAGGCTTTTAAGTCTCACTTATAAATATGGAAACTGTATGGTCACTTAACCCAAGTAAGGCCTCCTAATTTTACATTTCACACATCAACTGAATATGCATTTCCATTAGCATGCCCATGAATGTACAGTATGTTTACATTTTTTTTTTAGAATAAAACTGGAAATGCTTTACAAACAAGACCCAAGAATGCCAAACCTTTTACCATTCCAGTCATGTCATTCGTCATGTGACCATGTGCCATATCCGGCCCGTTTTGCTCCATCTCATGCCTCAGTTTAATTCGCTCTCTCCTTTCAGTTTGGATTTTGGTAATACTGGTTTTCATAATGAACACTTGCAAGGCATTCATAATCCAGCTATGTTCAGGTATGGTATAGAAATTAGTTTTTTAAACTGCATGCTCACTCTCTGCATGTTAACTGGGCACTGGGTTATGGTGATGGGCACAGTGAAGTTTTTTTTCTCATACCCCTCTGCATGATCATGGCATGGTTTGAAGAACTCCACAGCATGTGCGTTGCATCATGGGAGGACAGATCTCCAGCACCGGTGCACAGCTTTGCCTGTTTTCCTCTTCCTCTTGTGAGGTGGCATAGTTACATCTCTGGTTTGTTTTCTTGTGAAATAACAGATGAATTTCTGTTGTTCTAATGTTTTTAATGTCAACTCTGTCATGCTTTAATGCTAAGACTTCAGTTTCGCACCAGCTGTCTTGAAAGCCGTCGTGGATCTAGTGAATAGCCTGGCATGTGCTCTACTCGCATTCCTGTCCTCTCTGCACCCGCTTCAATAACCGATGCAAAAGAAACAAAAAGCTTTTAAGGCCGTTGTTTTGCCACATGTTTATTAATGTACTGTATTTTTTTCCTGTGCTCTAGTATGCCGTCTTATGACACTATGTGTCGATACCCTCGAGCCTCGGCCCCCCCTCAGCAGCCTGACTGGTGACCTTCCCTACAGGTCAAACTTGTGCGCAGTCTGACCACTGAGGTATAGTGGGGCGGTGAGCCCTGCCCTGACCCCAGAAAAACACCTGTCTCTCTTCCTCAGCATCATCATCATCATCATCATCATCATCATCCTTGTACTCTCCTCTTCTCGTACTGAATGTTTGTCTCGGATGGCTAATCACTCCATCTTGTTTTGCTTGACCATCATCCGTCTGTTTAGATACAGTAAAATGAATTATTAATCTAAGAGCCTGTCTCTCTCCTTTTATCACTCTTTCTCATCAGTGTCACTTTCATGAGTAACTTTCACTTCTTCAGCCATTGGCTTGTAGTGTGTCTTGATTAGAGTAAAATTGGCAGGCGGAGAAAAAAAAAAAAAATATTCTGGATTGATAGATTGATTGGCTGTATCTTTCTGCTACCATCTGTCATCTCTTACCCAAACCCCAAATCTCAGACCCCATTCATGCATGCTTATTAACAGCAGTATCTGTCACTCGTTTCATTGATTGGAAAATGATAATTTTATCAATAAATGTTTGTTCATTATTTATTGATTTAGGAATAAAAGTAATAATTGTAGAAGTATACAGCAAAAAGACTTTAACGCAGTGGCTGCCACTTGCTGAAAATGAGGTCAAGTGATGTGTTTAAATGCTGTTGTTAACTTAGACACTAACGCGTGTAACCAGTGTTATTGGACTTTTTATCGACTGAAACACTGATGATATACCTGTCTTTTGTTGTATTTACAGTGGTAATGAGAACTGGAGCTAATCTGTCCATTCTGGTGAGTTTAACATGTTCTAGTCTCAGAACATTCTAGAAATATTGCTCTTTGTCGGCCGGCTGTATTTTTTCTTCTCTTATGAATGCTGTCCTCCCACAGTGAGTGATGGTGGACGAATCCCAATCCAGAGATTAGAGGAAGAAAGGGAAGTGCAGTGGATGGCAGATGCAAGCAGCAGTGACCTCAGCAGAGGTCATTTCAAAAGCATCACCTCACTGCTGATGTAACCACACCACCACCACCACCCCCCACCACCACCACCACCACCTTCAGTCACTCCACCCCTCACTCACTCCCCCACAGGCCTGGAGAACCGAGAAGCCCTTCTGTACTCACAACCAACTAACTCCCCTCAAGAACCCAGACAAGCCCTCTCAGCCCAGCAGAACCTTTCGGCCTCCGATCAACCCAAACCGTCACTCATCAGCAGAGGAAGCTGCACGAATGCCCATAGAACATTTCATGTAAATGCATTTGTTTTTGTACTCCAGACACCGTCAATGAGTAATTGACTGAAGTGACTGAATGTGACCCGGCTGTATGAGTGATGACGAGCCTCTCCACTGTTCTCACGAATGTATTTCTGTTTCTGTTTATGTCACTACCGGCTTTGACCACTACATACGTGCAAGCCGAACCATGTCACAAATGTATGATCTTTTTTTGTATTTCACTTTCAAAATACGTTTTTGAAAGTTTTATATATATTTTTGTTAATACTTTTCTAAACAATGTTAATAGTGAATCTCTTTTTTTTTCCGTGTGTGTGGATGTGATTATGATTTTATGATCAAATATGGCTATAGTTTTATCCAGTGTGGCACAAGTAGTCAAGAGCATCATCAGAAGTAGGCTCAGGAAACCCTCCAACTGGTTTACCAACAGGAAGATCTGAAGGTTTTGTTTTAGGACAAGCTCATATTCAGAATGGTCCATATTTGCATCGTACCCCCCAGTCTGACACTGTGAGTCTGACACTGGTGTTAACTCTCAGAGTTCGTACAAAAGGGATATTAAAGCTTTGTTGGTAAGGGAGCTTGGAATCATTATAAAAAAAGAAATTGTGATTTTTTTTAATTATATGATTATTCATGTCATTACTTAAATACATCTCAGATGGAATAGCCATGCAGTATAACTGAAGTATAGGTGTAAGAGCATAAACGCTAGCAAAACAATTTGATAGATTTTATTATTAATGTATAAACCAGCATTTATAACATATACACAAACTCACTGATGTATCAAAACCTCATGTCATGGAGGGGCCAAACACTGCAGGAGAACAACAGTATTGGAAGCCAAAATTTCTGTAGTAGTTCTTAGAGATTAACGACAGGTCCTCTACTTCAGAAAAGGGTGCATTGACGTTATCAAGCGATAACGTGCATTGGTCATGATCAGTATTCAAATCCCAGAAGATCTTTTTTTTATTTTTTTGGGTTGACCTACTGCAAGGGGAAAGTTCTATGCTTGAAAGGTGAGAGTGGTTATGTCTGTCAGAGGCTGACAGTTAAGATGCTACATACAGTACCTCTTGCATACTTTCCCCCAAGTAAATGTTGCTGTCATTTTTTAAGTGTCTCACTGTATTCTTAATTGGTTTTATTCTCTCTGTACTCTTTGGCGTCATGTTACAGTGGTCTGGTAGGGTTCCTGGACTACTTACTGTCAAGCACTCTGAGACAGTGGGCTATGATGTTTGCACCCTCGTGTCTGGATGAGATGGATTCAAATATGAGTCTTGTGGGGGAGGGGGGGGATATGTTGTACTCACTGAAATAGCTCTTAAGCAATTGTGTGGACATAAATCATGAATAAAGAGTCAAGTTTGGTGATTTCCCTGTGGAGTATTGGTTCCTTGTTTGATCACCCATTTGTTGATGTCTTTTTGTGTGTGTGTGTGTGTGTGTGTGTGTGTGTGTTTAGTATGCATGCAACAGGTAGTTCATCCAGCTTTAAGAAAATGAATGAAAATTAGTGTTTCTCCCCATTTTTATCATAGCTTGAGATTTTTTTGGAACTCATCAGAGTAGCTTGGGAATTTTACATATGGCTCACTATAAACAGAAGAGACAGGGCCAAAATTCTGTAAACAAGAAAAGCACTCTCATCTGGAACAGGCCTAATAGCTTCCGCAAGCACTGGTGGCTTGGCTGGCACAGCACAACGCAGCTGGGGAGAAGAGGCTTGCTATGCTAGTGATCCCAGAGCTGATGAGTGGTCTGTCTGTGGTCAGCACCTTCTCCACACCCACACACACACACACAAACACACACACAAACACACACACACTTACTGCTGTTCCATCCCCACTGCTGGGCAAAGTCATTGATGCTGTGTACGGTATGCTCAGAGGGGATCTGCATTTAAGGGTGACGGGCGAGGTGGCGTGATGCCCTGCCTCCCTCCCCTCCCTCCCATCCCCGCCCCCCTCCTTCCACAACTCCGGTCCGGCCCGAGGCCATCAAAGACTGTGCGGGCGAGAGAGGAGAAATAAAATGCTGGGCTGGTGTTGGAGCTGTTCCAGCAGCCAGTGGTCCCACCCTTAGCCCACCTCCCGTCCCCCTCCCTTCCCCAGATCACCCCACCCCGTCCCGCCTGCTCTGATCAATCCCTTCCCCACTGGTGGTGTTTACACAGCCGAGCCCCGGCCGCTCACAACGAGAGCCTTTCTATCTGCACGCCAGCCATTTCTGCACAGGGACACGCTGGGAAAAGAGCCGGGCATGAAGTACAGTGTCCACACATATCTCTCTGTCTCTCCGTCTCGCTCTCTCTCTCTCATGTATGTTTTGAATTCCTTCATTGCCCCTCTATCCCCCCATCCTTTTCCTCTCTATTTTGAAAGTCTATTCCCTCCTTTTTTCTTTTACAACGTGAGCACACAGGAGGCGATACACACATAGTACATGCAGTCATAAAAGTGGAGACACACACACACTCCAGTGGGCTAACATGTAACATATGGAAAACTACCACAGTCATCAGAGTCTGACACAGCTGAGCAGGTTGGGTTCCAAATATGTTCTTCTTTGGTTCTTTGGTTCTTCTTTTACATGTGTGAACACTTCCAAATGGTCATGAGCATTCACAAATGTTTAAATGTATAAACCTCAGGTCAGCATTTTATTCAAACTAAAAAAGAGAAAACTGAAAACTGAAAAAAGAATCAAATGTATTGATCTCACCCTCGTATAAACCTCGCCCATGTATTAACTTCAGTTTACTACACGTTGAATCACAATCAGATCAGATCAAGTAGAATGATAAAAAGAAATGTATATAGCCCTCACCCATGTATTAACCTCATAGATGAAGACATTTTGCAAAATTACCGTATTAACAATGTAACAATGTATTGCGGTAGTCAATGTTTAACAGCAGTGCAGACTTAATAGCAATTCAAATTTACTGGACAAAGGGTGTTGTAAATTGGTAGAGCAATATACACAAATAAACACCAGCTGAATTTTCATTTTATAAAGTTCCTCTTATTGAAACTTGGTCCCCCATTTTTTTGTGACATTCACATCAATAGTCAATAGGCCACTTATGTGTGTGTGTAAGATTATATAATGTCTGGTGAGGGCTCTAGACCATTTGGCTTCTTGTGTTTAACCATCTACTTCCATCCTCCCCCATAAACCACTATTACCAGTGACTCCTTCCCCATCCAACCCCCCATCCCACCACCCCACCACCTCTCTCCATGCGGTCCCCATCAGCCCAAACCCACTCTGCCATCTCGCTGTACCCCCACCTTCTATCTACCCAACCCCCCCCCCAACCAGGGCCCAGAGTCCCATTGCAGCCAGCTTAAGCTCTGCCTCTTGACCAGGGGGAGAGAGAGACCATGTGTTTATGTTGTATGTATGTGTGTCTCTCTGTGTGTGTGTGTGTGTGTGTGTGTGTGTGTGTGTGTGTGTGTGTGTGTGTGTGTGTGTGTGTGTGTGTGTGTGTATGTGTGCGTATATGTATGTGTTTCTTTCTCAATGGCCTCTTTGTGAGGCTAACATTTATAAAAGGTAGCAGGATCCCTCTGGCTGCCCTGCACAGGACTGAGCCTCTCCTCCTCCCAGCACACCTCTCCATTCCACCTCTCCTTTCTTCACACTCTTCACCATGCGTATTCTGGTCAGGGCAGCACTGCTGCTGGCCTGCTGTGTTTGGGCGACCCAGGGCCAGGCCCAGAGCAGCCAGGCCCAGAGCAGCCAGGCAAGCAGCAACCAGGGCAGCCAGGGCAACAGTCAGAGCAGCAGCAGCAGCAGCAGCAGCAACAACAACAGCAACATGCCAAGCACCAACACCAACGCCAGCAGCAGCAACAACAAACAGCGCGGCATCTGGGACGAGCCCATCCGGTTCAACACCAAGGCCAAGGACGCCTGCACCATGGTCATCTCCGGACAGGGCGACTTTACCAAGCTGCGGGTCTCTTGCAAGAACAAGGACAAGTCCTACTGGTGCGACTATCTGGGCAAGCCCAACCACTGCCGTGCCTACAACACCAACCCACGCCATTACTTCACTCAGATCATGTGGGAGATGCGCAAGATGTCCAACGCCTGCCAGGGCCCCCGCCACTACAAGCCCGTCATGTGCAAGAATGCCAACGATGAGACCCAGATGGTCTTCCACAACTCCTGGCCCAAGATGACCACCCCTCGCCCATCTCAGCCAGGTCAGGATCGCCAGCAGCAGCAGCAGAAGCACCACCAGCAACAGCAGCACCACCAGCAGCAGCACCACCAACAGCAGCAGCAGCAGCAGCAGCACCATCAACAGCAGCAGCAGCAGCAGCAGCAGCAGGCTGGTAGACCCACCACCACCACCAAGGCTCCTACTCAGAAGCAACAGAAGCCCCAGCAGGCCAAGCCCGTGAAGCCTCAGCAAAGCAAGCCTGCCGGCAAGCCCAGCCAGCCCAAGAAGCCCACACCCAAACCCAAGAGCACCACAGCCAAGCCCACAGCGTACGGCGAGGGCAAAGCCACGCGGCTGGCTCAGGAGTACTGCTGGAAGAGCTTCCAGGGCATCTGTGCCTACTTCATCGGCTGGTTCCACAACTAAAATGAGGTGAGGCATTTTTTTTTTTGCTCCAAGAATCTTTTTAATAACATTAAAGGGTTTTTGGTTCTTGGTGTGTGTGTGTGAACGTGCCTGCGCATGTGTGCGTGTGTGTGTGAGAGAGTCTGTCTATATGACTGTGTTTATGTATGTTCGTGCCTGTGTTTGTGCATCTCTGTGTGTGTGTTATAACAGGAGGTGTAACAGTTGTTTCGTTGTTTCGCTGGAGGAAATAACCAAAAATTTGAATTTGTTTCAATTCCTGGCTCATCGTATTTATACATACATGCCTTTACACTTCATTGTCCAATGAACAATCCTACTCTCATGTTTTTCATAGGTCTGCTGTAGAGCCATAGAAGATACACAGATTTCTTCTCTATTGGTGCAGATGTAGGCACTCTTTACTCAGTGTGTCACTGGAGGAGCAAGGTGATTTGTGTTTTGTAAAGCAACATGCAGCCAACTTGTGACTTTTGTCAATAAACCACCTTTGCTACTTTCCTGCGTACAGTATGTTGCTGTTCTAAATGCTCACATAGTGCTTCTCGCTGCAACCCCTGTTGAAATGTTTGCTTTTAGTATCCCCCCCCCCCCCCAAAGCCCCCCCAGCATCTACTACAAGTCAAACAGTTTGGGTGTGTGTTACTTGAAAAAATTTTTTCCTTGACGAAATTAAGACAGAAACACATAAACCTTAATGGGAGTGCAATGAGCTATAAACCTATGCTTGATGCATGTAAAAGGCAGTCTTTGCAATGACAGATCATGTAAATTAACATTTTGTATATGCAATGATTTTCACTAACAATGAATCAAATAGAGGTTTTGTGTCTTTGAGTATGCTGAAGACACAAAGCTCTCTCTGATGGTCTCATTGTCTGTCTCCTTTCAACATTTGAATGGAAATCCAAATGGTATGAATGTACACATTTAATAAACAATAGACTCACAACTTCACCGTCCTCAGATATTTTTACTTTTGGGGGCTGCCAGCTTGAGTATCAGCTGTTCAAGACCACACTGAACAAGCCATTACACTTTGCATTTCCTCAGAGTTTAGCTTGACATGACCGAGGCACAGCTCATCTCATCTGAACACCATTGTCTCAAGGGTCAGTTCACGTGGAGTAAGTTTATCCCGAAGCACCATGTGCTTTGCAAACTTGCTACTAAATTTAGATTTTTGTGTGGAATAAAGACTGAATGTCCAGTTCATTGTGACCACCAGCCTAAACGGATGTGCTTGTTTCACAAGGGCACCTCTGTTTAAAGGGATTAGGTATGAGGTATTACCAGCAGATGGCGCTGTAAGAAAACCACTCTATAATTTAACAGAGTTGCCCCTGAAAAGTGGAAAAAAACAGACAAGCGACAAGGCACGCTGGAACACTCCCAATTTGAAACCTACACTCCAGCTATGTCTCAACTGATCCCAGCCACACAAGGCAAAAACAAATGGGTGAGATAAGACTCTGTGATAAGCAGGTGATAAAACATTCAGCCTGGCGGTGAGCTTTGGTCTCTGTTTTACACCAATAAAACATTAAATATGGGTGAGGTAACTTCCTGCAGATAAAAATATGCCATCAGGGTGCTGCTTATTCTCACAACTTTTGGCAGAATATGCACAGCCATCACATCAGTGTGTGTATGTGACTTTGTGTGTGTGTGAGTGTCATTATTAAATGACCAGGAATTCTCGTAGGGGAGACATGCTCCACAAAACTGCAAATACATATAAAAACAAACTGTTTGTGTGTATGTTTTTCATATGTATCTTTTCCTTTGCCCATACAGACATTCCTCACCCTACAGAACAGATTTCTACAGTGAGTGATGACTGGCATAGTCATATAATTGATCCAAATGCTGTGTGTATGGTCAGTCAATAACAGCTCTCAATGTGGAGGTTAATGTATGAATATGTATGGATACTACTCCATATAGGCTGAGGTGAGTGACATACTGTAGTTAATTGGCTTAAAATCATTCAGCAACTCAGGCCCATGTACTTTTAAAGAAGTTCTTGGACCCCGTATTGGACCGTATTTATATAAGGATGAAGGAAGTTGAAAGCCCAATGTTTTTTTTATGCTCAAATTACCCTGCTTAGTGATAAGCCTGTATATTAGCAAGAGAGATTGACTACTGGATTGAAGTCCATAATTTACTGAGAAAAGGTAAATGAATAGTATGCCACAGAAATCATCTCTACCATCACTAGTCATCATCATCAGGAAGTGAAAAAAAGTAACTTCAAAGTTCCAATGTAGTTACAGCTCTACAATAAACACAGATTTCCATCACCACGTACAACCGTATAATGATCAACAGCTGAGCATACCAGCCTACATACAAATATACTGTACTTGTTCAGACATTTGAAAGTTATATAGGCTATACAGGTCATCAGGAAAGAAAAACATTTGCCAGACAACCTTTAAGACAATAATGCACTTTGCAAGACTTATGATCAGTGTTCTTTTTTTATTTGAATGCCATTAACATCCTGAACAGAACATTATGTGTGATATCCAAAAGGAGCACCCATTGACTGTATTCACTGTTCACCAGTAGCACATGAACTTACTAAATTACTTTATACACAGATGTGTGTGCGTGTGTGCGTGCATGCATGCATGTATGTAGGCTATTTACATATATATGTTGCACTGCCGGGGTGTGCCCTTGTACTTGTTTATAAACTTAAATGCTGCCCCCTCCGGCTCTTTCTTCTCTGCACCCTATCCTATTCTCCACTCAGACCCCCAGAGGGCCCTCCATTCATTAAACTACTTTCCACAACACTTCCACATTCCTAAGGTTACCATGACTACAACTGACTCGACAAGCATATCTTCAGCTGTTGAAGAAGTTGGTAGTGAGCGCTAACGCAAAAATGTCATCATTGAACCAGAGAGAAAGATAATGTAACTGATCAGTAGCAAAAAGTCATTCATTCCATCGCCTTGTCTCCACCTCCTCACAAGAACACAAGAAGCTGTGACACAGTGTACTTTTAATTGTACAATGATCTAACTGCAGTGTACCAGACAGAGAGTAGGACCACATGGCTGTCAAACTCCTTCCGTTTGTTAAGTAGTCTACTGCTTGTTTTTAATTTAAAAGTGGACATAATAAAAATTTCCCTTTGGAAACAAATTGTTCATTAGAGGCATTATTCAATAGCAAAGTTAATAAAACAGTTTCGAACATATAAAACTACTAGGACATGACTCATTTTGAAATTAAAAACCCCACACGCATCTCCTGCCATGCGTTGTCTGGCACTGTGGTAAATCCAAAGCCTGCGCCTTCTGAACATGATATATCCGGCTCCCGAGGCAATTAACAACACACATTACCACATCACATTTCGACTTCTGATTCATACACTTCAGTACGTAACCCGCGCGCCAACTGTATTGTTTTTTTTTGTTAAGAACAAGGGTCTGGCTGTTGCGGTGGGCGTGTCAGAATACATATAAATAATGCACGAGAATTTATCCCAGGTATACAAGCGCGAGAGTCACGATCCATACAGTATCCTCAAGTGGATGTGCTGCTGTTGGTAAGATGAATTTTATACACAATATATTAGTGTTACCGGTTAGAGGTGACGAGTTTTGTGGACAAAGCCAATGTCCAGTGTTTTATGTATTTGGTAGATGTAAACAATCAATAAAGAATTAAAAATAATGAATGTCTTGAGCTGCATTATCTATGGTCTCACTTGAATCTTCTGAATTTTCATAGTTTCCCTCCATCAGTGTGGAAAAAAGACCTCAAAGACCTCATGCCTGTCTTCAGAAGCCTCGTGCTGGTGTGTCTCCTTGCATGCATAGCGCAGCATGTTTCCGAAGCGGGGAGTGACAAAGGTCGCGACAAGAGAGGTAAAACGCAGGGGGCTGACACCAGCAGTGGTTCAAAAAATGAGAAAGGTAACGATAATGTGCAGAAGGGAAAGTTTACCACCAAGGACAAGGCGCAATGCACATGGAAGGCAGAGGGCACCGACACTTACTTTATGACCATCACTTGCAGCAAAGGCAAAGATACTCAAGAGTGCACGTATACGGCTAGACCTGACACTTGTCCAGGTTACTCTGGTAATAAGAAAGGATACTGGAAACAAATTGCACGTGCTCTTAAAAAGCAAAAGAAACTTTGCCAAGACCCCGGAGCTCTTATCAAGACTGCAATGTGTAAGCGCGCGCCACAAGACGCACACTTCAAGCTCGAGACACCAACAAACGTAGATGTGATAAAAGCCATGCCAACCAGAAATCCCGTCGATGGTAAGAAACAGGTGCCAACGTCTACAAAGAGAACCACCAGTGCTACTACACCGGTCGGAACAAAAGACACCCCTTGCACAGAACGCGTCGACCATAACAAGCTAGCCGAAGAGAAATGCGGGAGTTGGGCTAGCCTCTGTAATTTCTTCTTTACCATTGTACAAAGTGGTGATTGCTAGTCTTTACACTGAGGTCTGAATGTGTGTGTGTGTGTGTGTGTGTGTTTGTGTGTGTGTATGTGTGTGTGTGCATGTGTGTGTTTGAGTAGAGAGAGACAGAGAGAGTTTCAATGCATTAATGTTATTCAACTTGCCTTTGCAAAAACTGATGTTTTCGAAACTTACACCCATAGCACTGCAACAGAAGCTTATTTTTGTTATTCATGTGTTTTAGTTCTATGATTTATTTGCTTTAAGTATCATTCAGATTAAAAATGTAAAACAAATGCACAGCAATAACAGAGCAGGTCATATGCTGTTTTTGCCTCCATATTATACTTATTATAAGTCATACCATGGTATTATTGTTGTACAAATATTAAATAAATATATGTATAAACATATTTGAGTGTATTTGTTTTGATTTCCATGATCTGTCACGTCATGTAAGGCAAAAGGGATAGACAGCTGTACTTCTCAGCTTATCATTGCGTATAAGGGGCTTCAAAGTCTTTGAAAATTCCGTCTTTGTAATAGAGTTGGTCATTTTAATGTTATACTTCAGACATGCAGAAAACACACTTATTAACAGGAACATGGAGATATATATAATAGCCACTGAAAGTTAAATGGAGAGAAGACATGCATTTATTCTCATGTGTGTATACAGTGCTTGCATAGTATATAGGCATTGAGAGGTGTATTCCTTCAACTATGTGATGTAATGTGGAGTTCCCCCATCAAAAGCCACGCTTGCACTTCCTGACTGCAAGTCAAAGAGATCAAAAGGACAGCAGCAGAGTTCAGAGAATGGGGTAATCCCTACCACTTCCTGAGTCTACACTGCCATAGAATCCCTTTGGGAGAAAACAGTCCATGGTTTGTACATGTTTGTTTTTTCTCAGTTGTGTTGTATGTTTGGTTGTTTGTGTGGGTGTGTGTGGTCTGTGCTACTATATGTGAATATTTTTATGTTTTTGAATGGTAATATGTATGATATTTCTATGTGTGTGTGAGAGAGAGAGAGGGAAAGAGAGAGAGATAGAGAGAATATACAGCTACTGGACGCATCATCTTGAGTTCCAAATATCTAAAATTCTGTAGTGAGATCAGGTGACTTGGACAGGACCGCTGTGCACTAAACCAGACACCTTCCACCTGCGTACTTTCCCTGATCAAATCCTCTCTCCACTTCCAGACCTCCAGGTCTGGGTAATGAGTGGCAGGTCTGTTCTTGGCCTCTGTGCTCTTTCATTTAGCAGGAGGTGATGCTCTTGCTGCCCCCCCACATCTGAGTGTGCATTTGCATCCGTCACAGGACCTGTGCTACTCACCCAGATGGGACATGTCTTCAGCCTATAATTCTGGGCTTTTCAGGAGAGCTGAGACAGCTGGTCTACAGGGCCGGTCTATACGTTTGGAATGCTCTTCTCCTCTTTTGACGGAGGATATATAGTGTATAATGACATGGTGATGTGTTTCTGTGGGATACATTAATGAGAGAAAAAAAAATAAAACTCACACATTCTGCTGAAAACTCAGCTCAAGGTAATTGTACTCTGGTGCTGGAGGTTTATGGTTGGAAAAGACCTACTTTTCCTAGGTGTTCATTAAAAGTGCCTGCTGAGATGATCAGGTAGTCTGTATGCTTAGGGATTTTTTTTTTTATTATTTAGACTTTTATTTTGTTTCGTGGGAGGATTCGTAAGACCTAAATATTTTTTTAAAAAATGAAGGATGCAGCCAAAATGAGTCTCGGTCTCGTGTGCATTTCTGATTGGACTTATGCATGTTGCCTACTATACTGTGTCTCAAACACACTATGGAGGACATATGGCTGATCACCTAAACATCCCACAAGATTGTATAAACACTCCTCCAAATGCATCTTCCAGACCACACAGTACCATTCCATATGCGCAACACAAAACAACCCTACAGTAAATCAGTTGTAAAGGATTCTCCACAAGACCTACATCATGAACAGTATGTGGTTTGTCATTCATACTCACTCATTTAAAGATGGTTAATGTCATATTTTTTTTTATTGTAACATACAGATACATTAATTTGTAACTGGTGTCTGATGCAAATGTTCATGAAAGCGAATTGTCTTCACACTGACATCTTGGTGACCCTTTCTGGCAGAGTAATTAGAGTAATACATGGAGTAATCAACATGCTGAGGCCTCAGGTAAGGTTAACTCAGGAAGAGGCTGGTGGGATGTCTATGTCAAAGCTGCTCTGGTTACGTATGTTCTCACTGTTCTTTGCTCAGGCCGCTCATTACCGGCTGGATGAGCATGGAAAACTGGATTCCCTCCAAATCCTCTTGGTATTTGAAAAACTGCATTCCCACTGGAGACACGAGTGCCATTTTTGTACAGGCATGCTGGAGAATGTGCAACACCCTCTTCATGTTTCCTAAGCTTTTTTCTTTAAAAACGCGGGAACCCCCAGATTTAAGCACTCACTCACTCACTCACTCACTCACTGTCTCTGTTACTCACACATTCTCTCTCTCTTCTTGTCTTCCCCCATCCCTCTCTCTCTCTCTCTCTACATCTCTCTCTCCCTTAGAGTAATAATAAGTTCCACAGAATAGCTTTAGGCCCAAAGGATGAACTGCCATTCTACAGAGGCAAAAAAAGCCAACGGCGTGAAGACAACGTGTGGTAGTGGTAGAGGCACTGGACGGGACACGATGTTGCAATAAATCTTTATCCTTTACAACACTAGTTCCTTTTATCTCACAGATTCCCCTAACAGAGAAGGCGTGCCTAAACAAGTCTTCACTTGCCATGATAGTACAACCAATCCCACTACAAACAAATGGCTTTTCCAACATGTGCACCAACGGGAAAAGCCAGCAGTTTAGCCATTTGAAGAGTTTGGTATGTAATACTACACATGTAGCCTATATGTGTGTGATTGACATGAATTAAAATAGAACTGTACTGACGGTACAGTTAAAGTGTGTACATTGTGTGTATGAATGTGTGTGTGTCCGTGTGTGTGTGTGTGTGTGTGTGGTGTGTTTGTGCAGTGTGTGTCTGTGGAAAAAAGAGCCAATTTCCTACAGGGAACATCTATAAAGTCTCCCAAGATTGAATGTCATGTCTCAGTTACTAAATTGTCAGGAAGGTCTCTCAGACAGGAATACCATTACAACACCCCTACATGTGTTTCATTACATTAAATGCGTAACATCTGAACATTAAAAAGGGGACAAATCTTTAATCTGTACATGCTTTGAAATTATTTTTCGTTGCTGACAGATGTCTAGGCACAAATGGAACAGGATGTTCATATTATACTGTGGCCATATAAAAACACACACACACACACACACACACATACACACACACACACACACACACACACAATCTAGGCAACTGCAGTGAAGAGCTTACCACTTACACTGATTTAAAGAAAAAAAGTCGGGCTTGTGAAGGCAGATGTCTCAGCCCAAAAGGTTTCTCTCTCCATGTTCTCATGGTATCAGTAACACTTCTCTCTCCTACCATCTTGGGTTTGGGTTTAATCAACAAAGAGGGTAGCTTGAGACCTCATCCTACAACTATAAACTCAGTCATTTAAGCAGATGCACAAGCAGATTTTATTTCAGTAACATAATAAAATGCCACTGGGGGAAGCAGAGTGTCTAGACTAATCAGCTCAGGTGTCTTCTCCTGTTTTTCCCAATCTCTTGCCATTTCGTCCATTTCTTCCCTTATTGTTCTTCCCATCTCTTCCCCAATTCTTTCTCTGTTTGCACCCAAGTTTTGTATCGTGTTCCAGATTTACATGTGACAAATTAAATGTCTTATCCTTATCAGCTAATCAGCATATGACCAATCAATGTAAGCTTCTTGCAGCATTCTGTCATAAGATGGGGCTCTTTGCTCACGGTTCACCGTTTTGTCCATCTGATGTCGCCTTTGGCAGGTGTTTATCTTTTGACATAATGGTCGATAATAATGGTCAAAGGCCATTTGTTCAATAATGGTCTATAGTATTTAGCTGACTTGGTCATACGTCTTTACTGTCAGGATCTCCAAGAGACCCTCTTTCCTGTTTATACTTAGAAAAACAGGCCTGTACCTTGCTGTCTCTGCTTTTGTCCTGCTTTTTGCTTTCATAGCCTACCTGTGTGCAGAAATCAGTTACATAGGTAAACAATAGCTAGAGAGACAGACATAGATGCATAACAACAGTGCATCAGCCATATCCTGTGTCTGCTTTTGACAATTACCATATATCAGCTAAACTGTGCAACTCTGATTGTGCTTCTGGCTGAAACATGGACAAGTGTCTTCAAGCAAACTCAGCTGCAGATGAAACTCTGAGCACAGGAAACAGACTCTACAACTAAACTCTGTCTTGTGCATGAGGTCTCCATGTTGTGGTATTGTGCCAAAGTCAAATGGTTCTAGAGAAAAATCCACAAAACCTGATATCAAGACATCTACATTACAGTACATTAAACTGAAATCACAGTCTTGACAAAGTAGAACTTAGAGAGGTTAAAGGGGTTAATATGATCAGAATCAAATTTTTCCTCATCACTAACTGTGTTCAAGGCATACAGTAAACAGATGGTCGTTACAATCCTTTACAAAGAGTACTTTTCAGGGTTTTGTCACTTAGAGGCCATGTAGAACATTTGGAGGGTTGTGTCACTTAGAGGCGATGTAGAACATTTTGATGGTTGTGTCACTTTAAAGGCCATGTAGAACATTTGGAGGGTTGTGTCACTTTTAGAGGCCGTGTAGAACATTTGTGTTCATCCAAACATTGCAGACAAATGTGTCCAGTCCTTGATCTTTGACCTTAACAAGTCAGTTTCAGATGTGTTCAAGTTCAAAAGGAGAATGAGTTCTTGATAATTAGCTTACAGCTAGCTGCAACTTGAACTACATGACAACCACAGTGTAACTACATAAAAACAAAATGCAAAAGCAACTTCCTTGGTGGTCTGAGCATGTGCATATGTGTGTATGTGTGTGTGTGTGTGTATGTACATGTGTGTGTAAGTCCGTGCGTTAAAGGGAGTACCCCTATAACCCCATCAAAACAAAGACTTGGATCAATGAATCACAAAACACAGACACAGACACACATTGATTTTTTTTTTTCATGAGACATTGTCCTTGAACAAACACTCACACAAAACACACATTCACACATGCATCCACACACATTCACACACCAATGTCCTTTCCAGTCACAAGGAACATAGTGTTACTAGAACACAGCTGTTTTGCCCATCCCTGACTGATTCTTGTAGTAACTTCTAGAAGAAAAAAAAGGACATCCATCTGAATCCATCCAATGAAGCTATAATACCAGTATATGAATCATCCCAGTCTAAAGCAATTATCTTTGTGATCCTTAAAAATCTCACATCCTTACTGAATGGCAAGTTGACCTTTTTGAATGCCACTCAATGAGTCACTCATACAGGCAGAGTGCCACACTCCCAGGATCATAAGTGTGTGTGTGTGTGGGGGGGGGGGGGGGGCAGAGAGGGGAATTGGAAGCATGAGGAATGAATAGGTGGGTTCTGTAATCATGATGGCCCATTATCATCCATGAAGCAATGCATGCAGGGAATGGCGGGCAGAGAGAGTGGTTGGGGGCGGGGGGGTGTCAGACTGAGAGGTGTAGACTCTGGGCTGGGCTGTCAGGTTGAAAACAGCCGCCGGAGGTTTGCCTCTTTCCTCCCTACCACACAGACCAAGTCAAAACCACACCAGGAAGCATGGAGGGATTACCATAGGCAGTTTTGATTGGAGGAAATAATAGATCATGTCATCCACAAGACCAATAACGGCAGGAAAACTTCAAATCTCCTGACTCAGTTACCGCCTTCCTCTGGAGTAGTTGAAGTCTTTCACAAGGGCCCTGCTGCCAAATATTGGTTAATGGTCTCTGGGATTGTTATGTTTGACAGTGAGGAATGGGGCTTTTCTGTTGTGCTAGTGTATACATTTATGATATGGATTTAGCAGACTAAATGGACTTCAGTTTTAGGTTTCTCTGGAAATAATTTTCCTGGCTAGACTTTGAATGTTAATGGAAGTCTGGAAGGGAGCCACAATCCTTTTCAAGAGAGGAACCTGAGTACATTTGCCAACAGTGGGACTATTACAGACAGTGATAATTATGATCATAACAATAGTCATTGTCTATAATGCATTACAGTTCTGCACAAAACAAGTGTACAACATTTAGTGTGACTTGTCTTTTTAATTAAGAATCATATTTATTTATTTTAGTAATTTATTTGTGTTTAAACTTGTTTTGACACCTAGTCCAAAATTTGCAGTCTCATTTGTCAGACTGACAGTGCAATTGACTCATTCATCACATTTATGATTCTGAGGAACTGGGTGAGTATCACACCTACATTCAGAGCATGTTCACAGCAGTTCCTCACTTGAAAATGAAGACTTTTAGAGTCAGAAAACACTTCAACTTTCTCATCCACTCTCCCTCTCTTCCTCTCTCTTCTCCTCAATCCCCAAGTTCACCTTCAGGAGCTGTTAATGCTGTGGTGAACATCTGAGAAGGTGGATGCTGAATTAGATGAGGCCTTTGATGTTTTTTGGCTCTGTTACACCTCAAAAGAAACAGACTGTACCAAGGACTAATCTAAGATTCTTTTTTTGTGTCAGTGACCCAACTCAGCAGTCTACCATGGCCTGTGGTTTGTTCTTCTTGACCAACATTCTCCATGAATTGCTTCTGGTGGTGATGGATGCTGTGCATTATATAGGCTATCCTTAAGTTGCCATTCAGATGAACTGAGGGAGGGTGGGGTGGAAAGAATCGAGCCAATTCAACTATTTCTGTTTACACACCCAGGAAGAGAGATCCACGATTGCCAGTATTTGTCATCTGTGACATCAAATTCCGTTGTGTTGCAAACATGTTTACACATGTGTGCACACATACACACACACATGCACACACACACACACACACACACACATGCACACACACACAAATACACCCCTGCATGTGCGCACACACACAGAATTTCCTCTCAAGTGTTCCCTTTCACTGATAGGATCGTGTTCCTGCTTCAGTGATGTGCTGTCTGTGTGGGAAAGAGGGTTTAGGTGGGGTCAGTACAAAAGCATTTATCCTATATAAACATACACACACACACACACACACACACACACACACACACACACACACACACACACACACACATACGCACACACACACACACACACACACACACACACACACACATATTGCAGTCTATAGCTAAGGAGATCCGTAGCAGAATCAGATGCTCTGCACTGCTGTCAGCATGATTGTCTGACTTCATGCTAATGTCACTATTTTTCATATGCACTGTGCATCCCACTGTGCATCCCTGCTACAGAATAGGGAGACAGAGACAGCAGATCCATTGGCTTTTCACAGTAAGTATGTAGCTTTTATTGCGAGTGACCTGACATAGTGTAAGGAAGTAATAATAATAGGAAGCACAAGCATGTTCTAGTTTGATATGCTATGAATTCCAACTATACTTACATGGGTAAGGGGAGAGCAAAATATCAGCATGCCAGCATGCCAACTTTTCTTCTAAGGCATTCTTTTCTATCAAGAATAGGCCAATACTAACAAAATCAACAATAACAAGAGCAGGTCTTTATGACCACGTAAAGATTATTGTCCAGTGTTTCCTGCCTCTATAGCTGTGCCTCTGAGTCATTCATTATTGTCACTCTGATCCTTTCCAAAGACCTTGTCAGTGTTTCCCCTTTAAGGAAGTAGGTGAGAGGTCTCCTGTACCTCTGTCAAGTACACAGCAGTGACATGCCTGTGCACAGAGATGTGAGCTCTTAGATGTTCGGGCCTCCCAGGCAGACAGAAAACAGGAACAAATAGATCAGCACTCCACAATTACCCATACAGGCATCTCTCAGCACCTACATCACGCGTATTACATATACAAGCAAACATAAACATGTATACACACTTGAAAGAACCCCCTCCCAACGCATATGCACGCAATGCACGCATGCATGCACATAGACACACACACACACACACACACACACACACACACACCAAACACACACACACACACACATACACACAGGCACACAGGCACACAGACACACAGACACACACACACACACACACGCACGCGCGCACACACACACACACACACACACACACACACAGGTGAGCAGCAGGATAGAAATGAAATTCCTCATCAGTGCCGTATTTCTGCTCTCCAGCTGCAAGCAGAGTGCAACATGGCAGGATAAATTTACTATTTAACACACAGGCACTGATATGAGTATTCAAATATCTTAGCAAATACAGCAGCAACATTCATAAATGAGGATATAGTGGTACCACTTTCTATGAACCCAATACTCTTAAAGCATTATAAATGCATTCATAAAGGGTTATACTGCATTCATAAAGCATTATAACTAATGACATTAGTGTTCAGAACTGTTTATACATTCTCATGACTGTACTCATAAGGCATTATAAGATTATCATATAAGCCCTTACATCTTGAAGTGTCACTTCAAAAAGCATTACAAAGCTTCTTTGGCCTTTGCATACCACATTAATTATTGTCTGTAATGGTGCCTTATTGACTTTCATGAGTGATATGTTCATCTCACTTTACTTAGTGTAGCCCCTCTAACTGAGCCAATAACTTAACAAATTGAATACTGGGTTCATAGTTACTTCAGTCAAGGTTTTACTTTTAAATATTTTTAGTCCACTGTCATTTACCTACCCTCCCCACACACTCATTTACTGAATGCACACACACACCACACACACACCATAAACACATTACATCCGCTCCACATACAAAAGACACAAACAACACATGCTCACGCCTGAACACTCACACACACACGCACATGCTATGGCCAAAGGCTCTTGACCACTCTTCCCCATCCCCCTGCTGCTTGTCCTCAAACCACCCCCCACCCCACACACACACACACACACACACACACACACACACACACACACACACACACCATGTCCACAAACACTCACATTCCCTCTGCTGCCCCAGTCCCATCTCGTGATGTGGATGTAGGCTTTGTCTCAGGGGCGGTTCATGTGGGTATTGTTTTCCCGCGTGGCTCGAGGTGGCCTGACCTTCCCTCCTTCGTCTCTGTCACTCCCATTGGTCAAGCCCCCATATTTATGGGGTATTCCTATTGGTCAAGTGACTGTCACTTTGTCAGAGGTACCATTGCCAGTGAGGACAGTGATAACAATGAACTCTAGGGCTTTAGAGAGTTAAACGTTGATTGAACTAAGGATCAAAGGACTTTCTCTTTGGTATTTATGAGAACAGGAGTGGAAGGAAAGGTTTGTGCAGACAGACACACACATCTATCTCTGAATATCATCAAATCAAGTCAAGTCAAATCCCTATGTCAGGGCAAGAAACCATCACACAGATTAAATACAAGTATAAATCCATGTTTCAACAAATGTTTTTCCGTTGTCTTCTTTTATGTTTATTTTTTGGAAACTGAAAAATGACATTATGAATGAGGTAAGATAATCACTATCTGGTTTCAGTACTCTGTTTCAGTACTCCAGATGAAAGCGAAAGCGAACAGGAGAAAGCTCTCACCTGTCAGGAAGATAAGG
The DNA here is from genome assembly GCA_015244755.2 of Tenualosa ilisha. NCBI lineage: Eukaryota > Metazoa > Chordata > Actinopteri > Clupeiformes > Clupeidae > Tenualosa > Tenualosa ilisha. The sequence continues at coordinate 8,440,053 of PYXC01000541.1, read as the reverse complement.
CAGGTTTTTGCACATATACACATACTCACACAAACACACAAAAACACACACACACACACACGCACAAACACACACATATGCATACACACACTCAGTCACACACAAATAAAATATCTAATGCAAATAAAAATCTCAGTCAATAAAATACAACAAGCTGTGCACAAATTTATGGTAATCCTTTTTGGGGGGGGGGGGGGGGACAAAGTGTGCTTCTAAATATTTTGTCTTTACTGCCCCCTAGTGGGAGAAGGCAATTATTTTCCTGTGTGGGCACTGGATGGATTGTCAGCTGGCCCTTCTATTCTGGGGATGCAACTCTCCTGTGAAGCCTAAAGGATGGCATCAATTTTCACCTGCTCTTTGCTCCTTGTTGCTTCTGTGGAGAGACGACAGACTGAGCTCTTCTGGACATCTCAGCTCCAGACATTTGCAGCTCCACAGTAGATCTCACTTTCACCCTCATCATTTATCTAGTCTGCATCTTACTGATACACACAGTTTCTGCATCACTGCCACACTTGAGGAGTGGTTTGAGGACACTGCCACCAGATCAAATGTATGATGCTGTCATGTTACAGATCAAATGTATGATGCTGTCATGTTACAGATCAAATGTATGATGCTGTCATGTTACAGAGTGTGACAATATTGCAACGTTTACATTAAATCAAATCACACACCTAGCTCATATTTATGATGGCCATAATATAATTTCTCAAGGTTAATGTTAAATTCTTAGTTTAAACTTTATCTGTAGCCGAAATAAAAGACTGATTAAGAGTCCAAACTGACTACTTGTAAAATATATTAGATGTACACCTATGAAAGTCATGAGCTCAAAATGTAGTGAAAGTCGTGAGTGGATAAGTACCAAAATAGAAATTATAGAACAGTATAAGTGGGAATCTATCCACTGTACAAATACAATCACATAATATCACATAAAATATCATAAGATGAACACATTTGTAAGACTTTTGTGAGTTCTTGTGGTTCTGTGAATTCTTACATGCCTTAATGCATTGCTGAGACTCTACAATGCATGTTGTCATGTTTTTGCAGACGATACAACAGTGCATTGTTACACTCCTAACGATGCGATTTGTGTGTACTCTTTGCTTGTCACATAAGATTGTTTCTATCCACGTGTTGCATTACTTGATCCAGAAATGTGCACAGGTCATTTGTTTTATCCCAAGTGTAACTGGTAGTTTACACTCAGAAGGAGCGGTGTTGTCATCAGTGTGTATCAATGACACCAGCAAGATGAGAGCAGTTGAGACTGTTACATGTTAAATAAGTGCAGGACATTGAAAACTTGCTTTATTCAGAAATGAACTTGAGCACATCAGTGGTCTGAGTGCACAGGTCTTTGACAGAGGCATGGCTTAAACAAAGCATAATCTGCTCTTGACAGCACCAGAGATTGAGTCAATATCTGTTATTTACCTTCAGATAAAATGTCCACAAAACAAAATAGCTTTTTGAAATGTGTATCATGCAAAAATATTTCAGTATAAAACCAGGATTAATGACAAACATAAACTTTGATTGTGGTATTAGTGAGCATGTACATACAGTATAATACATACATTGATATATCTTCTATATTTTTTAGTATATCACATTAAATTTAGCAGACCATAATGCTTGGGTTTTCCATATCTGGATACAGACTGTTATTTAGAGTCATTATTGCATGGATTATTGCATGATGGCCAAAAGCCTCTTTCAGGTTCTGTTTTGTGAACTGGAAGAGGATGGGTGGGTGTGTAGACTATGCGTCATCTCCTCCACAGAGCAAGAGCAGGGCTTTGCGGTAGTCCCCAGAGGTGTCACCCTGCACCAAAACACACACACACACACACACACACACACACACACACACACACACACACACACACACACACACACAGCTTTGTCAGTGATGAAATGTGCAACACCAAAGTGGGAACAGCATCGTTTACAGGGGAAGTAGAAGTGGGAAATATTCTGCAACGCAACAGTCTTTTGCTATGAGAATGAATAGAGAATGACTACATGTAGCTGAAAAAGATACCTTGATCATGGCATGTAAAGAAGTGGCAAACATTCTTCTGAATTCTGCACGGATATCCAGCATGTCAACCTCACTGCGGGTCACCATGATTCGGATGAGAGTTTGGTCATCAGTGCCTGCCCCCTAGAGGTGATTATTGGGAATGTACACGTGTCTTTGTAAAGGGATAAAGCACCACACAGAAACATACAGGATTGTATTTTGTTTCTCCACATATCCTCATCATTTTTACCTTCATAGCATAGTAGAGCATCTCAGCAAAGTAGGCTGGCACACTGCGGGCACACTTCACTGGGGGAGCAAAATAACAGTCATGTCAGATTTAGCATTTGTGTTACTAGAAAGTTTCTTCACAACAGTGTCTTGGTTAGGGTTATGATTCAGATTGGGGTTAAACTTAATAATGCCTGATGCGTTACTATATCAAATTGCTATTTGACTCCAATAATTCACCTGATTCATCTTTTACTATAAAGTCCTGCCCAGGAAGATGAACAAAAAATCATACGAAATCATATTAGTCAAATTTTATTTTGGACAAAATGGCTAGAATCAGATTTTGTGTGCCTATGGTATGGCAGCCTATTCAAGAGGATTAAAGTGGGCTATAATTCAGTTAAGGGTTGTAGACAGTGTCTGGAGACTCACATCTTAGCCTGGGGTATAAACAAGCACAAAGAGAAGCCATGTGGGTGTCATGTGAAAATAAGCTTTCACTGATTTGTGTGTGGCTATGCGAGAGACAGAACAAAGCAAGACAAGAGGAAGGAAAAGAAAGAAAGAGAAACACAAATAAGCAAAAACGACAAACAGACAAAAAGACCAATAAACCGGGTGGAAAAATGAGTACAAGTGACAGTAAAACACAAGCGAGAGATGCAGAGATATACTGACCCACGGCCAGCAGAACCTCTTTCAGGTTGCCTGAGGTTTCTCTCTGGATGCTCTCCTCAATCTCGTAGCCAGACAGCTTCATGTACGCCTGGAACACTAGGGAACAGAGGAGGACAAAACCATCAGTGAATCACCACAATACAGCTATGCATCACACTCATCACAAAACAACCATCAGCGCTTCAATTAGCATTAACACTGTGTGTGCAAGCATCTCTTTGATCTTTTCTAGCAGTATCCAGGGAGAGACTGATATAAAAAAGTGCTTAAGTTAAAAAAAAGTTTGACACTGGTTAATGAGATATGGGTTGAAAATGACATTAACAGTTGCATTACTGGATTAGTAATTAATGTTCATTATGTTAATTATACAATGATGTGGTTTTAATATTGCTTCATGATGGATTAATTGTTTGGTGTTATTGCTGAGTGACAGAGGTGGAGGTGGATGCTATAGTGTGAGTGAACGGACCCCTGCAGAGGTGAGCAGCACTGCGGTTGCCCAGGATAGAGATGAACTGCTCCTCATCAGTGCCGTATTTCTGCTCTCCAGCAGCAAACAGAGTCTGCAACATGGAAGGACAAATTTACTCACACAGAGGCACAGATGAGAATATTCAAACATCTATGTAAATACAGCAGCAACATTCATTACACATTACACACACACACACACACACACACACACACACACAAACACGCACTCTGTAAGAAAAAATTTGACTTACCTGAGCATCACTCTCAATGTTTCCCTCCTGGACACCTTGCTGTCTGCTTGCCTGCGTACAGAGAGGTCATTCAGTATCTCCCAGATAAAGTGCTCTGTGTGAGAACCTGTGTGTATTAGTGGAGTAAACCCTGACCTGTAACAGAATCACCAGCATCCTCTTAAAATGGCCACCTGTGTCTCCTGTGACATCTTCCTCCAGGTCATCATCATGTTCTATAGACAAAACAACTGAGCATGACTAATTTGGATTTATTAATTTGAATTAATTTTGATTTAGATGACTTTATTGTTATCTTTACTAGATTAATTTATTATTATTGTTGTTTATGATGTTGGCAAAATAAACTATTTTATTACAAGGCTCCACCACATTACACTATGTTCCATCGCTTTTATGTTTTTTATGTTCATTTTATGCCTTTACTTATTTTATTCTTGTCATATTTTTATCTTTTTTGTGTTTTTACTTTCTTGCATCTACTTTACTTTGTTATTTTTTTCGCACTACTCACTGACTTTGTGTATGAAATGTGCTATATAAATAAACTTGGACCTGCAGGCACGCAGCAGGCAAAAACCCAGTGTCTTCCAGTCTGACACAGATGGAGATGTCATTTCTCTCTCTGGTACCCACATTTACCTAACAAATAAGATTTTCCCATTTGTACACCTGTGGCAATGGTGGTCATAAAAAGGGTGTGTGCAGACTTTACTATGCTGAATCAGTACTAAGCCTGTGCATGACCCAATCAAAGCCTAATATTAAGTCACTGGCACAGAATTTCACCACTAATACTGGTGCATTATCAAGAGCTGAACCTTCTGATCTGCTCAATATATACAACATATTCCTTATAGCAATGAGTTCCTATGAACACAAGTTATGTCAATGGATTATGAATTATGAATCAAATGTGTGGCACAAGTTGTGAAAAATCACAGCTTCAAACCCATATTGATACTACACTAACTGGGTATAAGGAGTATGAAGTCCCTCATATTGTCGAAGCATATTTTATTGCACTAAATAAAAATGACCTTTTTTGGTTGGTTCCACATAAATTGGATAACCTCTTAGCACTAACTGGGCAACCACTAATCAGTATGTGGAAGTTCTACAAAATGGAGAATTCCTCCAAAGTGGTACTTTAGGGGACAATTTCCTGAAGCTCTATACTCGTTATATTCATTCAGACTCCATTTGAGGTACGTGACACTTGACCTCACCTTGCTTGTAGGCAGCCTTGATGTTTTGGACCTCACTGGCTGTTCTAGAGGCCAGAATCTCAATCAGTACCTTCTCATCTGTCCCTGCTCCCTGTGGACCAGAAGCATAGCAGTGAACAACATCCTTTATCACTTTCTCATTCCCTGTCTATGTGTAGCTTTCAAAAGTAGTTTGTGTGTGTGTGTGTGTGTGTGTGTGTGTGTGTGTGTACCTTGATGGCGTTCCTAAGCAGCTCCACATCGTAGGCAATTGGGGGTGTCATCAGAGCCACAATGAGGGTCTCAAACTTCCCCCCAAGCTCTGACTTCAGGTCATCCACCAAGTCCTGAGAGAGCCAGAGAGATTGCGCTCAGCAAGACAGGATTACACCGCAGTACACTAACAAGCTCATTTTCATGCAGAACCAGCCAACTCAGAACATGGGCAATGCAGAGACCACAGGAATGCAAAGAGTGTGCACTGCTATTGTCAGTGAATGCAGCACAGAGGAAGGGAGAGACCCACTACAAAACTGCATCAATATTGTGTTAGGATTTTATATTGTTTACAATAAGGGTTGAGGGTAAGGGCCATCAGCATGATTTATGGGCCATGTTCTTCTGGTTCTCCAGCTCTTGTAGGGAATGGGAGATCCCTCCCGGCACTTCCACTGTGTGCCTGACTTGTCATCCATCCCTAACACCATCTGCTGACACAACTATACCCACACTGGGGGGGTTTAATACTACTGTTGCTCAATTCCCCTAAGGCATTTTAAGACTACATTACCAAACCTGAAATCCATGTTTACTGAAGTCTTGTTTTCCCAAGGTTACTCAGACAAACTATTGTCTAGGGTTTGATACGAGTCATTATCCATGTTCACTTGTGAACATCATTCTGTTCTCATGTTCTGGGTGTCTGCATATCAGTTGCTAAAAGAAATGGATAAAGGGGTGAAAGGGGAAATGGAAAAGAGGAAAGTTTGAAGAGGAACTAGAGCAATGTCATGCTACATGCTACCCATGAGAAAAGGGGAAGATATGAAATCAAAGTGGAAGACAGAGACCATTATGATGATGAGGCTCATGATAATATTATAGTAGTTGTTGATAATATTATATGTTAACAGTTAATAATTGACACAAGCTGGTTGTAAAGTCATATCAACAGAGGCTAGTCATAAAGCCATTTAAACAGGAACCATTATAAAGCCATGCTCACATGAACCAGTTACAAAATCTGATTCATTTGAAAATTCACTCTGTGTTCTAAGTAAATAATTTGGAGCTGAAATTACCAAGGGATACAGCTCTTCACACGGTGGGGTCAGAATCAATTCTGTGACACATTCTAATTGCACACCTTACTCAATGGGACTCCTCTATAGCTGAAGATAAATGACCTTCACCATCCCTTGTGATCCTCATGAATGCTCTGATCTGTTTATTTACTTCTTATATCAGATGCTGTCAGAATCTCAGTACTTTATCACAGCATAGTGTTTAATGGGCCAAGGAGGAAGCCCATGAAATTTTGGAGCTGATCAAATCACAGGGCTCTATAACTTATTATATTCTTTTGTTAAAGTAACACAATGTAGCACCATTTGGGTACTGAATTCAGCAACAAATGATGAAAAATGTCATGTTAGTACATTTGCAATTAGTACATTGTGCTGGTTTATCATCACTAAAGTATTTGTCTTTTGTGGGGGAACGTATCTGCCTAACACTCCCATTCCATAAACAGTAAGAAGAGACAGCAGCTGGAATTAAATTCTGAAAAACTTTATCCTTGAAATTATGTGAACTGCTTAATGACTTATACATGTGTATCCCTTGACTGGTACTATGAATCTCAATCTTTTATTGCACACAGATTTTGCATACTGTATGCAAGACCTTGCTCAATGAGCAATCCACAGGACCCTGACATAAAGCAAGATCGGGAAGGTCTTTCTATGTTGATGCAGCTTTCTGAAGAAGCAAGGATATGTTTGTATGTCATTTGTGCTGGCATGATTTAAAATGTTGAGTGGATGTAATGTTGGATTACCTTGCCAAATAAGGTCTTGTAGGTAGACTTAATTTCCTGCCTTTGCCTGTTACTACGAGCAGTCAGGAGCTGAAGAATGGTGTCCTCATCAGTGCCTGAGGATAAAAAAGCATATAAACAAAACTTAGACATGCAATCAGAATCACAGGAGACAGGTAAGAAGAGCCCTGTTCAATCATTAGATAATAACTTCCACTCAGTGGAGCAATTTGTATGTTTTCCATTTTCACCACTACTGAGACAGTCTTCATTGTTCAGCATTGTCCAGCAAGTTCCAGAGTTAGCTGATTCGGGTACTTTCCAAAGACTATAAGGTAGTTTCAAGTAATCATTTCAATGTTTGAACTACGCTCTGCCACAAGAGCATGTCAGTTCTCTAACAGGAATTTACAGATAATCCGATTCCTGGATTTCATCACAAATCAGATTATTAATTAGCCAACCAAAAATTTCAACAAAAGCCAACAAAAAAGTTAAGCAGGTTTCATTAGGGTGAGAGTGTCTCCTATGAAAGGTAGAGTAGGAGATCCTGGAAAAACAATTCGAGCAAGCTATATTTTGAAAATGCACAATTCAAAAGCTCAAACCCCTTTCTTCAGACTTCCCATCGAAGCCACGACTCCAGAGCACAGGAACGAGCGCAGAGTGGGGAGGGACAAATAGCAGTTGAGTTTGATAGACGTATCACCATTCAATCATTTCAATGGGTCACTTAAAATGATTGGATGGTTTTTTTTTCCACTCCTGTCCGTTCCACAGGTCACTAACATTTTTTATTTTTGCATTACAGCATTTAATTAATTGGTTGCAATTAGGGTGTGAAGGGGATTTTAAGCAATCTATTAAAAAGCGCTCTAGGAAAACATCTTCTATCCAACTTTTGAAGGTCATTTTTAAAGCGTAGGACACAGTAATGGCTTTATAAAATGTGGTCTGTGAAAATGTAATTACGCATGAGAGATTATTGCTTCATGAATGCACAGGAATAGAAACCCATACATTGTTCTTCAAAAAAAAAAATGTAATGTCCATCTGATCACTAAAACCACTAAAAGATTTTATGTGTAAAGTCTCTCTCATGTCATCCATAAATGTCCTTCACTTCAAGGGGTTTTGGAGGGTTTGGCATAGGACTGAGACATATTATTAGTGGATGTGGACTGAATTTTAAGCCCCTAGCATAAAATGTATTAAACTGCTGTACCGTGAATTTGTAAAATGGTCTTACATTGAAACATCTGCTATCCCTTCCTCCCTCTCATGTCCACAAAGTGAACCTTGGCATCTGTATATTCAAAGTCTGGGAGTCTAGCCACTTACTAAAGTACACAGGATAATAAAAGCAGAGCATAGGCTACCGATGTGCTATCAGCACTTCCTCAACTCTCCTTCAGGTCAACATGCCAGACGCAATTTCCTCCACTTAATCTCCACATTTGTATAACTGAGTTTATCTTGTGGTCAATATTTTAAACCAAGGCAGCTTACTCATCTACTTATTAACATGAACAATCCCACCTCAGTGACGGGTCTGTTATTGCCATATCAGCTGATCGATAGCATAGGATGATGAGTCATGAGCCATGCCATCCATTCTAGCATCACATGATAAGTGTCAACCACCCAAATACCATATATTCATTCAACACCCTCCCCAATGTTCTGCTCAGCTCTGACTCACCTAGACCCTTCATGGCCTTGTTGAGGGCTGCAGCATCATCACTGGCATTGAAACCACTGTGGGCCTTTACTGTTCCTCTTCCAGCCTACAAAACACAGAACACAGCATTCAGTCAAGCTCAGCCTTCAGACACACAGACATGCTACACAGACAACTATAAGTACAATCCAAGGGGCATTAAAACACAAAATAATACTAAATATAACAAATTTAAACCATGGGTTTATATGCTACTGGCAAATGTCCACTACATTGGCCCTGTTCTATTCTGTGGCCATGTTAGTGGTACTTTGAGAGCTAGCTGAAAGACTGTGAGATAAGCTGTACTGTACTACTAGACAGATTAGCATACATACACACACACACACACACACACACACACACACACACACACACACACACACACACACACACACACACACACACATACATATCTGTCATGTTCAGAGAGGATTCAAAAGAAAAAACTTCTGGGGCTGAGAGTGGCATGTACTCAGTTAGGAACACAACATTTTTTGCTGCAGTTTTCCACTCGGAAAGTCTGAATGGTACAGAGGGCCTGCACATTTAAAGGGACAGGCACAATAAATGCAGCGGCGGTGCACAGAAACCTCTTCTTTTTTTAACAGTTACAGCTGACCTTTGGAAAACAAATGAAATGAAAGGACAGGAGAGGCCATCTTTGAGTAAGTCTAAACTGGCAGCTTCAGGCAGCCCTGGGATGGAATAGCAAGAAAAGAGGAAGGAAGCTAGCGTGCCTGTGGCAGTTTCCTCAAAATCGACCTTCATCTTTCAATCCATTCCTCAATCCCTGGTTTATGGGGATATAAAGATAGGCATGCTCACTTCATTGCACTTCATTTATCAGTGTTAAACATATGTGTAGTTTTATTACACCATCACCACGCACACCCTAATCAGTTGCTATAGATACAAATGACTTGAATATCCCTGTGTGTTTGATAATAGTAGATTAACTGTGCGTAAATTATGTGTGTGTGTGTGTGTGTGTGTGTGTGTGTGTGAGAGAGAGAGAGAGAGAGAGAGTGAGAATCAATACTATTGATGAACACATCCACACACATAGCCTGGTTTCTCATTAGCTTACAGCTGGGCCCCTGGGTGTGGTTCAAGATGTGTTTCAACAGACCTTCAGCAGTAACTCATTAACTTCCTACCTGGTCAAATATTCTCAGAGGTCTGTCCCTTTACTTTGGAGAAACACAATAAGCCATAAAAATCAATGACTCTGTCTTCAGAGTCCTCACTCTAGAAATAACAATGAGTCCAGTACATACCAGGGTCAGACCTGTGGTAATGGACCTGAGACTACAGTCACCCTAATTATTAACAACTCTCAATGCTACTGTGTGCATCCATTGCTCAGACTGTGGGGAAGAGACCAACCAGTAAAAATGAATGAGCTGAACCACGAATCCAGAATCCAAGAATTTTGGGTAATCTGGGTGAGCCATCCCCTGCAAATTTGTCCAGAAACGTCTCTCAAACAATGAAGTTCCTGTGTCCATGAAGAATGCCTGAAACACATCTCTCCATCCCTACCACCCCCCCCCCCTTCTCTATCTGACTCCACATCATGTGCTCCCAGATTCACTTTCAGCCCAAGCTGCTGCTCTGGACTCAATTATCAACTGCTGCTCAGTGAAGGTGTAGAAAGAACCGTCTCACCAGCACACAGCCATCTCTACCATGCTAAAACCAAATCCAATATGGGAAAGTAATTGAGAGAATAAGTGAATGGCTGGACACATGATGGCTATGTGGATGACCCCAGGAATCTAGGGAGACTCATTTGTGTGGAGCAGTGGTCACATTGTGACTCAGTCTCGGTCTCTACCATAGGTTTACTTCCCAACATGTACTTGTTCCACACAGTTGCTCTTCCAAGGAGACCACAAAACAAGCACAAAGATGAGTCACCCGAGCTGCGTTAAACACACTGGTAAAATACAAAATAGATAAATGTAGTAAATTATACAGTTAGTTTTTCCTAATTCTGAGAAATGGAATGAATGCCATGTTCAGTTATCAAGTCACCTATTGGTACAGTTGACCTCATGACTTAACAGCAATAGCTTGTCTGATGTCACATGCATACACACACACACACACACACACACACACACACACTCTTTAAAAAAATCACTAAAGCCCCATTCTTAGTCTTGGCTTAGTCTATCCATCATGAGCAGTCTTTGACAGCAAGCCATGTTGCTTAGGAAACATATCTGATACATCTCTCTTCTGTGTCCCTCTTACTTTTAATCTGATTTCTGAATGACAAAAATGCGAAAAATGTAGGCTATGAACAGAGACCCTAAATTAGCATTGTGTACCACACAGGAGGACAGATGCAAACTTTATCAATGTTTATGTAGAGCTACAGTGTGTTTACCACAACTGTAATTTCATTGCGCTTAACCCCACCCACGTAACTGCAGCAACCAGGACCAGCTTTTAGTGCTCGGCTATTCCCATAACCAATGAAATCATCAGGGACACCTGTAAGAGAGTTGGAAGATGACACTGAAAAACAGAGGGATGAAGAAATGTAACCAAGGTGAACAAGGTGGTGAAAGTTTTTGACAAAGGGGGAGTAATGGAGTACAGCCAGAAAGAGAGAGAAAAACGGAAAGAGAGACAGGGAAAACGTGGGACCCGCCCTACTAGGCTGTCTGCCCACACATATGAGTCATAGACTCACAAGTCTGAGGCTGGAGTATAAACCAAGAGAGAACTGCTCTGCACTCTAAACTGGGAGGTAAAACAGATCAGAACAGTAACTTTTGTTCTGTCCTCATTCAAAAAGCACACTTATGTGAAAACAAAAGTTTGTCTGTTTACTGTAAACAAAACTGGCAAAAAGTGTTTAACTCTTCTGGCCACATATTAGGCAAGTTATTACATAACACCCAAAACTTTTCCAAATTCAAATGCTCCAAGTGTTTAAAAGTTACTTGGCCACATTGTTTTCAGTTCCTTTCATAGTGATCATATATCATTAAGCCCATCATCAAAATGCAGCATAATATATCATGAGTCTCAGCGTTATTTGAGAAGGACCTATAGTGGGTGTTGCCTGGATACCATCTCACAGTAGTATGAGCACGTTTCACTTCAGTTAATTTTTTCTCCTATGAAGATACTGCAGTAGACCTACATTTACCCTGATCCTTAATCTGGTGTCTGCCTATTTTAGAAAAAAGAAGAAAAAAGAACTTACCATTGTAAATGCAGTCTTTTATGCCTGTCAACCTTCAAGCTGAAACCCAGGGATGAAATTAGTAAGAAGCGCTAGAAGTGGACAGCCTCCACATGCAATCGCCTATGCTTAACATTGTGGAATAATTTGGAGTAACGTTAAAATTGCAAACAGATTAAAGCAGATTATTGCTGAACGCCAAAGTTGTTTCCTAATAATCTCCTCCACAAACGCTGTCTAATGCACAGGTAACACTTTACCTGTTGTGGCGTAACTACATAGGAAAGTAGAGAAGACTAGCCTAATGTTGTTAAAAGTGGAGATGTGTGATAGCTGCACTAACACCTTACCAAGAGTCTTGTCTGCTCGCCGCAAGCAGGATCGCCGGAGAAGAGATGTAGTGAGTTGGAGTGGAATAAAACTCTTCTAGGCTGAGCCTGGAGTTGAACCACACCCTAATGAAAAACGATACTTTTTGGGATCATGGGTAGTGTAGTTTCCAAACTTCCGTGTTCGACTGTTACTTATACTCGCCTTTGCTGCGTTCATTTGAAGAACTGCGAAAATAAAACCATGAAATCATATAATTTTATCAATATTCTGGGAATCGGCCATTTCCAAAAATATGTCGTCTTTCTTCTCGTGCGTTCGTTTTATGTTTGGTGACAGGTTATATTTTTAAAAGTGTAAGCTAAATGAACCCAATTAGGCTATCTGAGCTTTCAAGATCTGATCCACTTTTGTTAAACTGCTGGTAGCACAATGGGATTTGGTGAGACCCCATCACATCTGAGAATTCATGACAAACGGATGCTATTTAATACCTTGTATGACAGTCATAATAAGACCTGAGTTTAAAAGTTAATGTAAAATTTGTGAAGATTCAAAGTAGACGAGCCATACCTTTTGTTTTCCCTGATGTAGCCTGCCAGCCAGCTGGTATATGTATAAATATTATCAGTAAGCATTTATCTTTTCACAAGTAGGCCTATCTCAAGCTAGGTTTAAGAGTTCAAGTTGGGTACAGGTATTTGATGAGGAATGGCAGTGTCTTATTGACTAACAATGTGAACATTATCCTTAAAAATGTCATGGACAGTTGCTATTGTGTGTGCAAATATTCTCCTGAAGTCATCTTGTTGCAGTGTCACCAGCATACCTGAAAAAAATGCTTGCGTAATGGTTTCTGTTAACACGAAAAATAAGTGGGGGGGTATTCAAAGAAGTGATAGTCCTGGCTAAGTTAACCTACTGGTTGTACCTGTTAATAGAGCAGCCTGTTAGCTTTGTGTAGTTAAGAGAATAAGGACTCCAGGCTCTTTTATTATCAGGTTTACTACTACCACTAGTTTAACTTAACCGGCTTCTTGGAATACTCCCTGGCTCACATGGGTTTTTTAATAAATGGGAAAGCGCTGTGAAACACATACTTTTTATTTGGTAGGGGATAAACTTTAATGAAAATAAAAATTCTCATAATACATTCATATTAGCAGTGTTAAATGCTAAAATTGCTTTAATGTAAACAAACAAAACAGTTGCTCATTAACACAGTTCCTAGTTATTATTATAATAATATTATTATTATTTCTGGGCTCCGACCTATGGACTCATTGTATCCTGCCCTCTTTTAATTATTTGATTGAATATTTTGTTACTACACTCATTGGAGTGTGGTTCTGAGAGATTGTACAGTGCCCACATAACTCCTCTTCTACAGTACCACAAATGACTGCTTACACAGCCTACTACACATTGTTGTCCAGAATACTGTTTTTGTCCACACCAATTTCAAATGTCAGATATACTTAAAAATCTGCTGTCATATGATAATTCTCCAGCATGCCATTTGACTTACAAAAAAAAAATCCAGTGCACATGAGAGGTAACTGATGCTTTTAATCCTTATAGCTGGCCAGCTCAACTTTACATGTTCAATCTATGGCTCCTGATCGGGAATACAGAGAGAGAGAGAGACAGAGTGGCTGCCCATATAGGACCTGTTGGCCAAGGTTCCCAGTCCTCATTCTCTTGTCCCCTCACCTCCTGGAGATAGCGCTGCCTTTCAATTGCAGGGCTGTGAGTTGACAGAGTAGTAGCAGCAGAATGAAGAGGACCAGCAGGAAAAGAATGAGCAGCAATCCTGTGTAGATGTACAAGTTGGTCTCCAAGCTCATTGGCAATGGAAAGGAGTGAGTGTCCTCCAGGAAACGCTGTGGCACACGCATGGATCAGACAGACCGAATGAGATTAGCGGAGGTAATGCTGCACAGTGGGACTGTGCGACTTGAGCTCTCTTTTTGTCTCTGAAGATGTCCTTGCCCCCCCCCCAGTGCTGGGATCACTCGTCTTCACTGTTAACTTCTCCAGCCTCAGTGTTTCTTGTTCTTATTTTGAGGTCAGCACTAGGTCTGGTTGGCAGCATGCTCCTGATGTGTCTGAATACCACTTTGTTTCAGGTATTTAAAAGAGCATTAGGTTTTTTTTTTATCTACTTTGAACCCTCCCTCTCTCTTCCTTTCCCCACCAATCTAATTTAAAAGAGAGAGAGAGAGACTTTCCTCCGCCCCCTTTACTTTACCATGCATGTACATAATCAGTTCAACATGCATGCTTGTACACCCATTTAAGTAGTCATCTTTTGTGTGAGCAGGGAATTGTCTACTGATCTCTGTTGGCTACAAAAGCTTTTTGAATTTTATAATTACCTGGCTCTAATCTCAATTTGTCATCATGAAAAAAAAACAGTACATACACAATGCTATGCGTATTGGGAAGAACAACAGCAGTGTGCAACACTGTGAAACACATTTCAATGCATTTCTTGCTCCTAGTGGTCGCATATACCAGGGCATTGCTAGTATCTTCTGTGAAAAGTCATACGACTGTGGACTGTGCGATTATTTTGAAGGGTAGCTAATAAGAATGAGGTTCTGCAGAGATTAAACGCACAAGATTGAGACAAGTTGTAATGTGAAATGGGTTTAAACTTCATCTAATCTGTTCTAAAAATGTGGCGTCGTCTTTAGTGGTCAGGTTTACAAAGTGATTTTAAACGCAGCACATACACCCCCCTTTTCGGTAGAAATGGAATAAGACCGCTTGTATATCAGCTGCATGAGACGACTGAATGGGTATCCCTGTCGGCTGTTCTTCGCGTGTTTGTTGACAATCGAAAGAAGGCTACCTAAGGTTGAAGAGAAAATTTTCACAGATTGCCCTATAACATGGAGTGGAAACCAATGGAGATCAACCCAGAGGTTAGGCTTATCTTTATCTAAAACTTGTTGATGCTAAATCGTTTTCTAATGTGAGAGACTCATACATGCTTTCCTTTGCCTTTTGATTTACAGATGCTGAATAAAGTATGTATGCTGAGTCACTCTCAAGGATGGTTTTAGCCTTTGGTTAGGCTGCAGGGGTATGCTTTGTCATGCTCACTTGGTCTTTGACGTGGCCAGATTCACCAACTCCAACTGCTACTGTTTTGTTGGGTGCGGTCCGATCACCGTCCGATGCTTAACTGTACCTCAAAACAATAGGATGACATTTAAGTATTGTGTGTAGTCAGTCAATCAATGTGTGTAATCTACTGGTTTCAATTGTTCTCCGTATTAATTGCCATTTCAGAGAATTATTGCGGAAAGTGTGCCGACAAAGCAGTGACGTCGGCCTTTTATTCAATAAATGAGACGAGTATATCAACGTTTAGAACAAATAGTCTACAGACTATCTATGCGTCTAAATATCGAATTTCTTAACATTTGGTGCCTATTCAACAGCGAGGGTTTGGAAGAACAATGTTGTATGCTACTGTGATGTTTTTAGGTCACGCCATCATTTGTCATATTGTGTCGGCCACATGGTCGCTGTCCATCCCGCAGGTGCTGAGTAACCTAGGCGTGGGGTCGAGCTGGCATTTCGTGGACGTCCTCGGCCTGGAGGATGAGCTTTTGTCCTCGGTGCCGTCGCCGTCTTGCGCGGTGATGCTGCTTTTCCCATTAACTCAACAGGTAAAAGGGCGCTGGCCTCGAGAAGTGGTTGGCACGTTGGGTTTATGTCATGGGATTGAGACTTCTCTGGTGACTAGGAAGGTGCAGTGCGAGACTGAGGCTTTCATGTTTAAAATTTACAGAAATGTACCCTTCAATTTCAGACTCTTTCAGCACAGTTGTAAAGCAAAGATGGTCACTTTATTTGGTATGTCTGCATAGGCCATGTCTACACAGACAGCACAAGACAGCCACAAGCTAGCTCAGACCAGTCTCTGCAGTTAAGTGCCGTGTGACGTCTGTAGCGCTGTCAATTATGCACCATTCTGAGGGTTTAAAGAACTGTTAATATGTCTGCATGTGTTCTTTGTATTTGTCAGCATGAAGCTTTTCGAGAGAAGCAGTCCGTAGACAAGGCCTGCTCTGATGTGTACTTCCTGAAACAAACTGTGGTGAACTCTTGTGGTACTGTGGGTCTACTACATGCTGTTGCCAATAACCAGGATAAAATGAAGTTTGGTAAGGAAAGATGGATTGCATCTCAAAAATGAATGTTTTATATCCTCTAAATAAAAGAGGTTTAATTAATAAGAGAATAAGAAATAAATGGGTATAGGTTTCCGTACTACCTATGAAAAAAAGGACATGCTGGAAATTATTGCTATAAATGATCGTTCCATTTATGCTCTTCAATGTGATAGACGATGACTCTGCCTTAAAGAAGTTTCTAGAAGCAACAGCCAACATGTCTGCTGCTGAACGGGCCAAAGAGCTTGAGAAGAACGAGGTAAGGCATTGCACATTGCTTTGTAACCCAATCTCTACCATTTGGTTTGTTATTGACTTAGTTGCTCATTTACCTCCATGGGATTGCAGACATGCAAAGGAAAGGCTTAATCCTTCCCATAGGTGGCGCTCAAATACAATAAATACATGCAGCACTCGGAATTCGATTGAGTGAATATATAGTATGATGACATAATATTAAAAATTCAACATTCTCACTTTCTCTGGCTCTCTCTCAGGCCATCCAGACAACCCATGATGAGGTGGCAGCTGATGGACAATGCAGGGTATTCTCATTCTGCTGAAACCTAGGCCTTTTTCATATGATATAGTTTTCAATAAATTGCAGAATTCTCACTTTTTCCCACATTTCTGGAAACTGCTCACATGCACTGTTATCATCTCTCAGAAACCTGCTCCAACATGCTTGTTTTTTTGCAATGTTTAGACTTGCAAGTAAAAAGTAATTGTCGCTGTTTTGGGCAGGGACGCTGGAAGTTGCTCAGAGTTGGGAGTGCTGCTAAATTATCAGGAAAGATATTTATTAATATTATTTTGCCGTCATTGCTATTTTTCATTACTCATTTTTTAACACATGGAAGACGTGAATTCTGACGGCCTCATGGGAAAATGGACATCCAAAAGACAAATCTAATTAATTAAAAACAATACTTGGCGGATGATTTGTCTCCCTCTATGCTGTTGTCACAGCAGTGGAAAAGGAAGCCTTTGAAATGGATTTAGCCTACTTTAAAAGGTGGCTGCTCTTAAAGTTAGAGGTGCTGCAGCACCCTCAGCACCCCTGCTTCCAGTGTCCCTGGTTTTGGCACGATTCAACATTTTGTACCTGTTTGTGTTTGCATTTCTTTTAACAGGTAGAGGAAGGCAAAGTGAATTTTCACTTCATCACTTTTGTCAATGTGAATGGCCAACTCTATGAGCTGGGTGAGTTTCTTCTGTATATCACCACATTTGGGACAGAATATAAAAAGTAATTCTGTTCATCCCATTCTACACCCAAGAGATTGAATGAGTAAACTGATGGAAGTTGCTGCCAACAGTAGTAACAATAGCAGAGAAGCTTGATTTTTACAAATCTGAGCTAATGGATGATGTACGTCTTTTTCCAGATCCATGACACTTGTTAGTCATTTCAGTTTCAAGAACCAAGTTTTGGGTTTATTACATATTTAGTCTGATGCACATTTTCTTTATTGTTAAGATGGGAGAATGGAGGGACCAGTAAACCATGGTGCAACCAAAGATGGGTCCTTCATCATGGTACGTACACAGTGCAGACTGAGTTAAGCACATTTTTAGGCTTGGTTTCCACTGGCTTGTGTTTGTGTCAATGTGTTTATTCCTATTTATTACCTGTGTGTTCTGAGAGCTCTCGTGTGCTTCCCAAGCCCCACCTTCAGCTAATTTTTGCTCCTTGATGTATGTCAGATAAGTTCAAAAATTGAACTTGTGCAGGAGATTTTGGAGACGGCATGTGCATTTGGAAACCTCAACTTATTTATTAATAAATGCATACATTTACACTAGATGTCACTAGATTAGTCACTAGACTGACTATGTCATATTATGCCATAGGTATGACTCCCATAATTATGCATATCCAGTGTAACCCCAGAGTAAAGGAAAGGTGTGCACACAGTACATCTGGAAGAAAAAAACTCTGCATCCTCCTTCTCATATTTTTGTCTCCTCTCTTACCAACAGGATGCGGCAAAAGTGTGCCGCCAGTTTGTGGAGAGAGAAAAGGACGAGGTGCGTTTCTCCGCTGTGGCCCTGTGCAAGGCCTGAGTCAAGTCCCCGCTGAGCAACCAAAAACAAAGGAAACAAAACTCACCAAACCCCTCCTGGAGCACACTCAGCACAGAGCTGTCCAGCACTTAGATCCAAGCTTCTCCAAGCTTTCTCTGTTAATGTCAACATGCTGTTCTGGTGTTTGCTGTTTTTCTTGATCACTGTGGTCAAACTCTGAAGGTCTTGGCTTTTTTATATATATATCACTCTGAAGTTGTCTTAGCAAGTGGGGGAAATTGAAGTATTGCAATGCACAAGCCTCTGTAAGAGCAGTTGTGTGGGGGTTGGGACTTTTTAACAAATGACTTTGTGGTTGTTAGAGCATTGAACTGCCAACTTATCAGTGATGGCCTTAGATCAAAGCAGACTGCTGTGTTACTTCAGTTAGTTTGCACTTTATTTCATTGTGAAACAGTTGGGCTTCTAGACTGTTTTATGTTGCCTTGCACTGGAATCTGCCTGGAAGATGTGAATTATTGATATGGTATGGACTGGTAGAGAGGCAGGATGTAAGTGGCAGAGATGAGTTTGGTGAAGACTCTATCTCACTGCTATTTAAGCCCGGCACACAATGTCTGAATGCTCGAATGTGTACTCTGCCAGACTGTTGGTTGTGTTGAATTCATGGGGAACTTGATTTCTGTGAGTTTCTGTTATTAGTTTGCTAAAATAAGTGTTTTCTCTGTGGGGTGAGGAGGCAATAAAGGCACATTTCAGCTTGTGCATGTAATACGTGTACCATTCATTCAGCATGAGCAACCCTTTTACATTCTACAGGTAATGCAAGGAAATGTTATTGTAACATGCATAGAGATACTGTGTGTAAGACAGGCAGTGAAATTGTGGCTGTTTCTGTTTCTCATGTCCCTTTTCTAGAGCTGTTTTCTTAGCCAGTTACAGCCAGCAGATGGCAGTCTTGTCATTTGAATCGGTGGCTCTATGGCGCTGATTTATTTATAAAAACACCCTCCCTTCCTTCTCTTTTACTGGTCCTAAACATTTTAGTTGCTAGTAAGGGTATATGTCAATACCTGATGTGGGTCTTTATTTGAATCCAAGTCAATCATAATTTGTTGCCTCAACAAGCAACTCAATGTTTAGAGTATGAACTCGTTTTGACTTTTGAAAGTTGGACTATTTATGCTTAAAGTATTTATGCTTTGAACACGAATGGGCTGAAATAACCGACATACACGGAACAGTAACGGACCCCCTCCTTTCTGAGTATAAAATTCTTCAGCACCCTCCTGCCCTCACTTGCGCATGCCAGAGTGATCGGCAGCAGGCATGCGATAGCCTCACAGCTTGCTGGAGGAGGCGGCAGCCCGTTCCGTATTGGCTGATGCAGGAGGACAACCTCTGGGTTTTAAAACTTTATTTTTAGCTATCGGTCAGGCTGCTATTGCAGTCGCTTCAGTGCGTGATAGGGGAAGCTATCTTACTGCCTTTACGGCCATCCATCATTAAAGCGGCAAGGCAACGCATGTTGGTATCGCGGCTCCTGCTGTTAGTGGACGGGGACAAGTCCTTGGGACACTGAACGTGTTCTTAACGCAACGGAGAGGATACACCTGTATTGAACCCTGGAAACAATTAGGAACCTCACGGAAGTTTCTTAGGTTACTCCGTATCAGGATACTTATACAGTTCGCGAACTGACCTTGTGAGCCTACTACCCATAATATCTAGTTGCAAACGATATCGTCTGCTGTGAGTAGGCAATGGCGAGCCCAGGGGCAGATCACAGCCCTAAGAATCAAGACCACAACGAACACCCTGAACCGACCCCTGAGCCTGCATTCCAAGAAGCTCAGAAATGGATAGAGGTGAGTTGACCATGCGGGACACGAGCAAAATCATGAATCCGCCGATTGCGCTACCTAACGTGATATGAAAACGCTTCAGCCTTTGGTACGCATGGCACAAAAAGACAGGGTCTGTTTGAGAGTGGAAATTATCATCAGTATTGTAGATTTACCTGTTGTGAGGCAAGTGACGCATCACTGGGCGCATAGGCAATATTGTGTTACATTGAACAGGGGGAACACAATGCGGCTGTCATGTGCCGTGGATTTTGCTGTGTGGGGAATGCTTGTATAGTAATCGGACTAGCTTGCGCGGCTTTTCTGTTGTTCAAGAATATTTGAACCACATGACTCTCTTGATTATGACAGTTTGATTTGTTTGCCGAATCGATTCTAAGGCTTGTTCGATAACGGAATGAAGTAGCTAGTCATTGGTCGTAGCATAAAATAAGACCTAACTGGTTTCATTAAATAAGGAGTCAGAAAAATTGTGTTTTGGTTCGTTTAATAGGCCAGTGCACCAAGCACTTCTTTCCCAGAAACGCCCCCTTTAGAGGTGATTCTCGTTGCCATGGTGCTGGAAGACAGTGAAGCGGACCTTTGTTTGTTCTGACGCCTTGGAGGGATGGATATCTGCCAAGCATGCAAGTCCACCCCTCGCCAGCCTTTATCTCCTCTGCAAATGTACATAGGCTACTTTACAACAGCTTTGCACGCCATTTATCCTCCATGCCATTTATCCTCCACGCATATGGGATCCCTGGAGATCCCGCACTGTTCAACATTGAAACTCAGATAATGATATTGTGACCTATTTTGTAGGAAGATTGCTGCCTGTGTATGGCAGAGGATTGGTGGCATGCGGTGGTCACGTCACTGCTCCACTTTAGTGAAATGGGCCATGGTACAGTAAACCACTGGAGGGCTGAGTCTAATTCAGATTCCGACTGGGGCTTTCAGGACGGAGGGCTCCTTTGATTTTCAATGTGTCAATTTTATTTATACTCAGGTGTTGGGAGATGATGCCAGGAACATATTTAGTTTATGAATCTGTCACATCAGTAAATTGAACAACACAACTATGTTGCACCCACTTATCATTGACTCTCAAGAGGAATGATCACACAGCCGTTGTGTGTTTGGTCAACTGCAGGCTACCCAATGTAACCCAGTGTTATCTTAGACTTCTCTGACTTGTTTCAGTTCCACTGTCTCCAGGTAGAAGATGACTGACTTGTTCTCATTGAAAAAAGCAGGCACCTGTGTCTGCCAGCAGTATTTATAGCTGTACAACAAATATAGCCCTGCTCCCTACTGTCCTGGAAATAGTTTCTAAAGAATTGAAGCTGCAGCAACCCAAGCCTAAAACACCACTATTGGATACTGCATCACAGTAGGACAGATCCCTGGTCAGTTTTTTCCCCATCATTCTTCAGCCAACAGTATTGTCAGTCAAATATGGAGACTGTTATTAGACCAGTGTCTGTCGGCACTGAAAATTACTATGCCATGGGAACAGCAGAGATGTTCTCAGGCCTACATGTAGTACACCCATAGATTAACACATCAGCTTGTCCCAGCTGTGGCTGCCCCAGCTTGTCCCAGCTTACAGAGTCCAGAGAGAGAAAGCAAAGGGATGGTGTGTTGGGATGACAAAAGCGATTAGTCACTGTGTGTGTGTGTGTGTGTGTTTTTGTGTGTGTGTGTGTGTGTGTGTTTGTGTGTGATTTAATTATATATTGAGACTTTTTTTTAAGATTACAGGTTGGACTGTTATGCAGGTTGTACAGAAGGCAGTTATGGTCCCTTGAGTCTCATTTCCCACCAAATTTGTCTTTGCAGTTAACACTACACAGTTGCCCACATTTATACACCATACACACATGCACGCGCACACACACACACAGCACACGACACACATTGCCGATCTCATCTCAGCATGCTTATTTTGTGGTGTTCTCGAGGCATTGTATGTCTTTATATAGAGCCTGAAACATTAGAGCTCACATAGAACACAGAATGCTACCATTGTAGCATAGGCCTCTCTTTCTCTCGCTCTTTCTCTCTCTCTCTCTGTATCACTCTCTCACTCTCTCTGTATCACTCTCTCTGCTTTCTCTTCATATGGCCTTCTTTCTTTTTGCTTTCACTGATTCTAGTCTGTTTGTCTTGAGTGACTCAGGGGTTCCGTGTGACCCCCTTTTGCTATTTGGCTGACAGGAAATGGAATTCTGAGTAATTGGATTCCAGCAGTAGGTCACATATGAAGGCAGGTTAAAATGGGGTGTGGGAGTAGTGGGTAGGGGCCATACCGGGGGGAGGGGGGAGCAATGGTTGGGGCAGTATGCCGTCGTTGTGCACCGTAGGTCCGGATGCATGACATTGCTGGGAGGTTCTGAAAACGTCTCACCTAGATCGGGTGTCGCTGGTCGCCAGTCAACGCCACTGGTGCAGAGACAAACACAGGCTGCCTGTCGGGTTACAGGAACTCCACCAGCCGTGCTGCCATGGCCTCTCGTGTTACAGAGTCTTGGCGGAGCCTGGGTTGCACCAGTGGGCCAGATAGGAATTTCCTCCAAATTGACCAGACTGTAAGTGCTTCAACAGTTTTTTGAAACACTTACCATCATGTTGAAATCAGAAAAGCAAAAAGACCTCCTGAAAGAAAATGGGATTTTGACACCGCTTATTATAACGAGGCCCCTGAAAACCAGGCCCCTAATAGAATCAGGGTATGGAGGTACCCTTGAACTGGGACAACAGGAAAAGCCAGGAAAACCCTGGGTCAAAGTTCACCTGTATTTTTTATGTTGAGATGCTTTGTGAAGGGGACATTTTACCCAGTCTCCTGAAATTGCCAGCCAAACACCAGGTGCTCATTCAAACCACATACACTGACACATAGATGCATTTTTATCTATGGGTTTCAAACACAGACACACTTGAGTTTATAACCCCACAAGCAGTGTCTCGGTCTCACCGCGTTTGTCTTTCAAGAGGGGCCGCCTGAAACTCGTTGCCGCGGCACGGCCCCCATGAAAGCCTGCAGTGCCACCACCTAATCCTGTAGATATGATATCCTTAATCCTGCTGGAGTGGGGGGACCCTCTGCCTGTGGTCGTTTACCCACCCCATCACACACTCAGCCTGGGCTGGTGCTCATGGCGTCCTGCCACCCTTCACACACGCCTTCCATGTTCAGCTCACTGAGGCTTCCCAGTGAAATTAAATCAGTTTTTTTTTTCCTCCTGGTAGCCGGATAGTGCTGTGGTGGGCCGGCTGAGTGTAGTACGGGTGATAAATCTTTAGAATGTACCAGCTCTGCATCCCTGGAAGAACACAGGGTTGCCATGGATACCATGCATGTAAAGAGGCTGTATGGGCCTTAAGACGAAGCTGAAGGGAAGGTGTGTGTGTGTGTGTGTGTGTGCCAGTCGATGGCGGAGCCGAACATTATAGATTGCAAGGGTCATATAACTGCACAGACCCAGCTGTCACAGTTGTGCTTTACTGTTAGTGGGAGGTACTCTCTCTCTTTTTTTTTCTTTCTTTCTTTCTTTCTTTCTTTCTTTCTTTCTTTCTTCCTCTCTCTCTCTCTGACACACACACACACACAAAAGATTAATTGCAGTTACTGAACGGTGGCTGTCTTTCTCTGAATGCTTCTTTAAGCTCCTGTATTCATGTTCTGACGGTAGCCTTGCTTGGCCTAAAGGACTAGTCTCTTCTGGCTGTGAGTGTCATTTCTTGGGGGCAAGGAAAAAAAAAAACATGTTGTCCTAGCTCTGAGTGTTTGAGTGGTTGTGTACATTTCTTGAATGTTAGTCCTCTTTTTGTAAGTCACTTTGGATAAAAGCGTTTGCTAAATGCAATTAAACTGCATTTAAATGTAAATGTGTATTGCCTCCATAGGGAGAGGAGACTGCCATTGATGGTAAGAAGATGACACTGTCCTTTATTTTGGTTTGATTGTTTTGCAGGAAATGAATTAAATCCTGTCTGGCTCACAGTGATCGTGATTTGAGTTCTGTATCTAGGAAAAAAAGTATAAATATGTCTTCTGGAAAGAAGACTATGTTGAAGCTGTGCTGTCCTGCTGTCCTAGTCGAAGCCTTGACTCTGGGATACAAAGTGTTGCTAAGCACATTTCCTATGCCAGCTGACACAGACATAGACAGACAGACTCCTTTTTTAAATGTCCTGGCTATATTAGCTCACAATGGAAGGAGGCTCCCTGAACTTTCATTCATCCTCAATTAAGTGGCTTTTGCTTCTTAGAGGTGCTGCCTTGGTCAGTAATGCCAATAGGGCATGACCAGTCTGTTTTTAGACACCAGTAGTATCACATGCTAAGCTTGTACCAGTGCTGGTTGGCCTGTGTTTGTGCAGGTTAATAGGATGACTATTTTATTGCATGTAGACAGCCTCCATCAGGGGAAAAATAGAGGCCAGACATGACTTTATCTGGACATTAAGCCTGGTGAAAAAAGCTTTTCTGCTTTAAACATGGAGACAGTCAACTGTTTGTGATATGTATCAGACTTGGTAAAATAAAATGGCTCTTGGCTATCGAGGTAGCTTAGCATAGAAAAGCCTGAATTGCACAATATTGGACTTGCCTCAATGCAAGAGCTTAAGGGTCACTCTTCATAAACTGACAGAAAAGCACAATATTACAGTGTGTGTGTGTGTGTGTGTGTGTGTGTTTTCAGTGCAGCAAGGGGCATGTTGCTGTTTTGGAAATGCAGGATCATGCTTAGGGTTATGTAAAGAGCCTTAACTTAGGTCAGTCTGTTTGGATTCCAGAGAGTTCCTCTTGCCCATGGCCCTATGGTGTGAAGGCTGGCGCCATACATTGAGATCCTGTGAAATGAGTTATGCAATGACATATGATCCAAGTCTGAACACATGTAAAGTACTGTATAATTAAACTGAAAGTTCTTTCTTTCTTTCTCTCGCTCTCTCTCTTTCTCTCTGTGTTTGTATGTGGTTACATGTCTGTTTGACAGGTTTGAGTGATAGATAGAGTGCAAGTGTACAACAAGCGCACATGGGTGTGTGTGAAGTGTTCATGAGCCTGTGTGATTGGTGGTGTTGGGTTGGGGGGTGTTGTGCACAGACCGTGAATGTGAATGATAGACTTAGGAAGCATAATCAGTTTTGGCCCCAGACACTGAATTAAACTACCAAGGAAACCCCCCAGCCCCTTCCCATGCCCCTCAAGACCACCCTCTCTTGTTCTCCTGTATGTGTGCACACATTTGCACAGAAACATACACGCCGTTTGTCATGGTTCTTCATGTGGAAATGGGTATGATTCAGAACCACATGGTGTTCTGTACGGGAGTGCCCCTAGCATTGCAAAGCCACAAGGAGTACTGCTAATGTGCATCAAAGGCTTTCAGATCTTTGAAGCTGATTTCTGAGTCAAACTGATTTCTTTAACCTGCTATTTAACAACACACATCTACACTTTAAAATATTGTTTTGGGAATGAGTTGTACTGTGAAATATGATAGTTAAAGCACTCCAATAAAGAAGTGCATGCTGGTGTTTGAGCTAGTGAGATCATCGGCAGCTGTTTAAATGACTTATTTCTTCACACTTTTTCAACAGAAGCTGTGTGAGCAAATGTGCCTGTGCTGGGGTATGACAGCTGATCACATTCCATATGAATTAGGTAGACTGACAATTAATTAGCGCAGGCTTGGGTGTTGAAAATATATCTTGCACACTTTTTCACACACTCACACACTCAATAGAAAAGGTCTGAGCCATCCACTTAAGTATTCCAAATGCAGACATGTTCATACACACACACACACACTGATGTAGAGACTGTGTACACAGAGTTATTGCATCATGACCACACACATAGAGAGAAAGAGAGAGAGAGAGAGAGAGAGAGAGAGACAAGCTGTCTCTTCTCTCATGTAAAGTGGCACACATTGGTGTTTTTCAAGAGCAGTCCAGTTTCCGACGTCTCTAGCTCTGAACTGGTGTCCTTGCTTTCATGTCTCCTTCTTTGCTCCAGATTCTCAGCATGGCCTTGGAGCTCCAGCCTTTGCAGGGATTCTTCCCATCTGTGCATGTGTGTCACTCAGGCTATTCTTAGTGAGGGTGGCTGCAGCTGCTGCTGCTCCTGAGGCTTGTCTTTCAGATTAATGGAGCGTTGCCGGCCTGCCTTCGTCTCTGTCTCATATCCGACTCCAAATCCCCTCTCCAGGTCCGCCGCTCATCTGATTACAGCGCATCACATATTTGGGGGGCGTTACGTAATAGTCGAATGTGGGCAGATAAGCCACTGTGGTGCCATTATCTACCTGTGCTGCCTGTGAAGCCTAGCATACTAAGATACTCTTTCAGTTGTTGGAATGACACTGTTTCACTGATAGAACAGAGTTGCTAGTAGCTGACAGCTGGCTACCTAAAGCAGATCTTGAGGAACTTTATGTGTCACACACACACAATGTCTATTTCGGTTCAGGTGGACTAATGTTAGCTACCACAGATCTACATTATTGGTCAACCTATGCTATCTCACTTAATGTGTATTGCAATTAATAGATCGACCTTGATAGTACTCCATGCTGGGCTCTGCATGGATCCCTGCCAATGAACATAATGAACACACACACACACACACACACACACACACAGAGAGTCTGTCACTTTTGACTTATTCTTGCATGCTTTCTCTGCTCTATCTGTCTGTCTTTCTAACTCTAAACCTTTTTAGTGGTAGTAACATAGTTGCCCTGATCAACTCAGTTCAGGAAAAAAGATTCTCTTGATTCTCTTGGCTCTGGATCGCAGTATCCCTCCCCTTTTTTGTCTCTCTGCCTCCCTTTCTTCCTTTCTTTCATCAGCCAGAAAGCAACAGAAACCTGGTAGTCATTTTGCCTTTCACTTGGCCAGCTCATTAAGGAGATTACCTGGCTGGTTTTATACGTGTGTGTGAGTGTAGGTGTGTGTGTGAGTCTGTGTGTGTGTGCAGGAGAGTGTCTGATGGAGATATACAGCAGCAGTGGCGGACACACTCAGGCTGAGAGGATAAAGAAGTGGAGATAGAGGGATGAAGGGCTTCTGCAGCTTAAGAGCCGAGGGCTGGCCAGCAGTCTGGCCGGGGGAAACAAGGGCAGACCACAGCAGCAGGTCCACGGGGCCTATGTGGGCATCCAGACCGATGGAGATGGGATAGGGGACAGGGGCCTGGGAGAGCTGTTTGGTGCCACTGAAAATGTGTGTGTGTTTGAGTGAATGAGGTGAAGGGGAAATGGGATGGATGGGAAATGGGAGGCTGCGGGATTTTGCAAATGTGTTCCACTACAGAGACTAAAAGGTGTGTGTGTGTGTGTGTGTGTTGTTTAGTTTAGTTTAGTGCATTATGGCTGCAGCATGGATCCACTGTCCTGATTTTGAGATGCTGCAATAACCTGCTCTCATTCTCTCTCTCTCTCTCTCTTTCTCTCTCTCTCTCTGCGCTGCTCTCTGTCTCATTTCTACCTCCTTGTCTATTGCTATTGCTAAGGCCTAACAGATTAGTAAATGTATATAAGAACATTTTGGATTCAAGTGGAATTATTTCCAGTAGATATGTATGTGTGTGTTTGTGTGTGTAAGAGAGAGAGAGAGAGAGAGTGTGTGTGTGTATGTGCGTGTATGTGTGTGTGTGTGTATAATGTTCTGTCTGTTTCTGAGTCAGGTGGGAGCCTGCTCTAGGTTATCACTTCCCATAAAAGTCTCTTCTCCCCATACTGAGGACAGAATCATGTGAGAATGCATTTGGAGAATTGGTTTACCTTCCTAGAGGACATGCTCTCCTCTCTCCACCTCCCATGGTTTTTCAGGGGCCACGAATAGTCTTCTTTTTTGGCCTAAGCTGTTGACGTGATGCTATTGTGAGCTTGTGGTCAGGCTGTGCTTATTCAGGAACTGTTGCTTGCCATCCCGGACAGAGATGCCCTGGTAATTTAGCCTCTCTACACAGGCTCAGATAACATGCTAGTCTTCTGTGTGTGTGTGTTTGGGTGTGTGTTTGTGTGTGTGTGTGTGTGTGTGTGTGTGTGTGTGTGTGTGTGTGTGTGTGTGTGTGTGTGTGTGTGTGTGTGTGTGTGTGTTTGGGTGTGTGTTTGGGTGTGTGTGTGTGTGTTTGTGTGTGTGTGTGTGTGTGTGTCTTTTTTTATTTCTCTAATGATCTTGATATCCTTTGCATTGACTACAGCGTGTTGCTTTCATAACTGTGCGTCTAACTAAGGGGAGACTTTCTTAAGCTTTAGATTACTGCTATTGAGCTCCTCTTATAAATTGCATTGTGATAGTCTTTGCAGTCTAATTTTTAAAGGGGTGTTTCGTCTGCAAATTCCATACTACATTTAAACTGCCTCTTAGTCATAAACAGAATAAGGTTTCTGTGGTCCATTGTTGGCTCTAAGTTCTATGAAGAGGCTAGTTGTTTTATTACTGTAGTCCTTACACTTTGGTTTGATGGTGATTCACTGCATGCATCCTCTAGAACAAACTCCACTTTAACACATTCTGGTATTTCTGTGACCTGTGTACAGCTAAAAAAGAGCTCCAGCCCTGAATGTGTGTGTGTGTGTGTGTGTGTGTGTGTGTATGTGTATGTGTGTATGTGTATGTGTGTGTGTGTGTGTGTGTGTGTGTGTGTGTATGTTTGTGTGTGTGTGTGTGTGTGTGTGTGTGTGTATATGTGTGTGTGCATGTGTATAATGGTGGAAATCTGTGCTCTAAAATACTAGTATGTCAGAACTGGGGCCCCTCACTCAGCAGCAGCAGTAGAGGGTGATTGACATCAGATAAACCTCTT
The DNA here is from genome assembly GCA_015244755.2 of Tenualosa ilisha. Lineage (NCBI taxonomy): Eukaryota > Metazoa > Chordata > Actinopteri > Clupeiformes > Clupeidae > Tenualosa > Tenualosa ilisha. The sequence continues at coordinate 8,410,976 of PYXC01000541.1, read as the reverse complement.
TAAGGAGCCCCTCAGAATGTCTCTCTCTCTCTCTCTCTCTCTCTCTCTCTCTCTCTCTTTTTCTCTCTCACTCACACTCTCTTACACTCACACAAACACACCCCTACTGCGTTGTCTAGTGGAGGTCTGTACACAGAGTGGGGTGCTGGGTGTTGGTAGCCAGGGGTAATCAGACCCCATTGCTGACAGGTACTGGAAAAATTCTCAAAAACAGCAGGCAGGAGTCTAGGATTGTGGTGTTTACAGTGTTGGGACTGTTTCCTTGCTGCTCTCCTTTGATTTCCTTCACACTCACTTTCTCTCACTGCTTTCATTCAGAGGGCGTGAAACAGACATGATTTTGTCGAATTGAGTCTTTGACACTTTCACACACTTTGACACAGACCCTGGGTCAGGAAGTAAGACCGAGTTGGTGCAGTACTGTCACTGTTGGCATGCTTTTATAACTGATTTACACACAGGAGTCTGCAGTTTAAATCAGTATTGATTCTCTATGTATAAATGCTTATGCTGCAGTTATAGGAGGCAAAGCTCTGTAGCAATATTGAGGTAATGAATTATGTAGTTGCCACTGGGAATGTATCAGTCATGCACATGTATTGCACACACACACACACACACACACACACACACACACACACATCAGTACAATAAAACACAAACCCTCACACACACACACTCATCATCAGTTTCCAGTGCACCATTGAGATAAATGACTTACAAATTATTTTCAGACTGAAGTGTACCCTACATCAACATCATGCACAGGCATCTAACATACTAGCATACACCCAGCCTTCTCTCATTCAATTTATTACGTTAAAAATTAATCACTACATTATAAATATTTCAGTTCTGTAGGGTTGTGCATGTGCCTGTCAGAGCCATATCAAGAGATTATGTTACCTGCTAGGTCCTGCATAGTGTGAACCTCTCAGATAATATACACTCAGTTCTAAAGTAAAAACACTTTTCCCAAGACAGATTTATCTGACACTGTTCTGTGCATTTCTTCTGGTAAACATTTTCTCTCTCTCTCTCTCTGTGTGTGTGTGTGTGGTGTTTAATTGGCTAGGTTGCGCTCATCAGGGAAAAGGAAAATTGGTTACTCTCCACACACACACACACACGCACGCACGCACACACACACACACACACACACACACACACACACACACACACACACTTTCCATGTTTTAATCTCCCTGTGGTAGTAACACAAAGTCTGGAGGCTGATGGATGTTGAACAGGAAAAGAAAGGCTGGTTATGTAATCGCTGCTTTAGTGCCGCAATCACACACACACTCATATATAAACACACACATACACACACACTGTCTCTCTCTCTCACACACACACACACACACACACACACACACACACACAGACATATGTGATTGCACGCCTACACACATATACGTTCTCTAGAGGAGGCAGTTAAATGTGTGTGTGTGTGTGTGTGTGTGTGTAATGGACGCCAGCAGGTGTGTCATTTTTAGCCATAGTAACTGTTCGGTTTAATTTGGTACGTGCTGTAATTCCCTCAGACATGTTGCTGTCAATCACAATGGATTTCCCCCTTTCCACCTTCCTCATCTGATTTCAGATCAGTTTCTGCTTCCACTCTATTCCCATCGTAATGTTCCTCTTTCAGTCATATGAAAAGTTGTTACCCCAGACTGGTCTTGGGTTGGGTGGCCTGTGAGACTGAGATTACTGGGCCTCTGAAGGCCCAGCCAGCAGCACACACACACACACACACGCACACACACACACACACAGACTAGCCAGCTGCTGAAAAGGTCTAGGTGAGGCCAGGTGATGGTCAGTATACTGGGAGGCCACGCAGCTATTTGTGGGGCGATGAACTGGCTGCAAGGCTTAGTCGCAGCTTAACGTTAACGGCTGTGTGTGTGTGTGTGTGTGTGTGTGAGAGAGAGAGAGAGAGAGAGAGAGACATACAGACAGACAGAGAGAGTGTTTGCCTGTGACAACTGTGTTTGTGACTGTATGCTGGCTGAGGTTAGAAACTATATGTAGAGAACGTCTGCATCATTCTCCCACATTTCCACGTGGCATATGCTCCTAAGTTACAGACACACACACACACACACACACACACATACACATACACATACACACACACACACACACACACTTGTATAGAAGTGTAAGCAGAGAGGATGTATGGATGAAGGCATTAGCTCATTGAGCAACCGGGGGAGTGTTGATCATGAGTGTGTGCTCAAGCGTGAGGTGGCTAGCAATCTGCACGGGTAAAATCAGGCCAGCATCACACCCCCTCTAACGCTGAACTGCCAGGGGATGATGAGCCAACAAAGGGTGTGTGTCTGTTTATGTGTATGCTGTGTGTGTGTGTGTTTGTACTTGTGTACATCTCAGAAACCACATCCATAAAAAGGTCTCTCTGGTTTGGGTTTGCATTCATCACAGCCTCGTTTTTCCTCTCTTCCCCTCTTCCTTTTTTTCTTTCGGAGACCGCACTCTCGATGTCTCCACTGCCTCCACCGCAGAAACCAATCAAGCTTTGCCAATGGCACTGACCCACATTCCAGCGCTGGCACCGTGCACCGTGGCACAGTTAGCGCTACTGTTGCTGCTAGCCGCTAGCCGAGAGATAGCAATGGAGGTGCGCCGCCCGTGTGGTTTGCCAAATCAATATCTCCGCCACATTAGGCGCAGACAGAGCAGGGGCAGGGGCAGGAGAGGAGGGACAGGAGAGAGGGCATGCCAGGCAATGGGGTTATGGTGGGCAATGTAGCCTCTGTTTCATTTATGTCCGCTGTTGGAACAGTCTGTGGTAGGCTACACTAGCATAGCAGATGTCAGTGGTGCAGCCTGCAGTACATGGAGGAATCAGTATTGTCAGAAAACAAGGCCAAGTCTGTTAAGACATACGTGACAGTGGAGGTTAGCAGATCATGTACATCATTGTATTTAGTTTACTCGTTCACATTTTTAATCATCTTTTCATGTCATGGGTGGTCAACATCAATCTGCTGCAAACAGTGTTTGTTGGTCTCCCAAGTTGACAGTCCTTTGCTTGGCTCTGTTCTGAAGAAGACCAACCTCTTTGTTGTGGAGGGAAGGAGGGGGAATGACTGTGTAGTGATTGACTGTGTCTCTGCTCTGCTCCTATGTCCTCTAGCTTAGACACCCAGAGGCAGGGCGCCATAGTGGAGGGAGGTTGGGGGGGGAGGGGGTGGACAGGAAGATGGCTGAAACAGGAAGAAAGAGTGCCGCTGGAACACATCTGGTGAGCATTCATGTAACAAGCAGAGAAACAATGTTGTGTTCATGGCTTCAATTAGACAGGAGTGTGTGTGTGTGTGTGTGTGTGTGTGTGTGTGGTGTGGTGTGGTTTGGTCTTGTGTGGTGTGGTGTAGTGTGGTTGTTCTGTGTGCAAAAACTGGACTTTTGATCATGTCAAGATTACTGTAACAGGCCTTGGGCTT
>PYXC01000541.1:8400000-8402500 GCA_015244755.2 Tenualosa ilisha | reverse complement strand
CTCCATCTTTCCACTGGCCACCTAGAGAAGATATTTGTTGGATGCCATTACAGTGCATCATTGCATTCCTTAGTGCACCTGCTGTCAGTGGAAGGCAGTACCACCTTGGTCTCAAAGACAAAGATGCTCTACTCTTTAAATGAAACAGAAATGAGGCTAGTCGTGATTAATTGTTATATATGATCAAATGAAGTAACATATTTGTTTTGTGCTTATTGTGCATCTGATGATTTATTTCTGATTATATTTCTTTCTGTTATGATGTTATTTTTGGAACAAAATTACATTTTACCCATGTTTAGAGTGGAAAATATTTGCAAGGTTTGCAAGTCAGATTGGTATTTTTAAAAAGAAGGGATTGTGGAGAATAAAGAAAACAACATACAAATGCTCTGAAAATTCTAAAAAAAAATCTACTTATCTCAATAAGGAAAAAATCAAGAGCCTATGTTGGGTACAAATATGTCTTCTGAAAGCCTAAACAGTGCGCAGCCAAAAGCTCCAATAAAATTTTGATGAACTTTGAGGGACTGCTATGACCATGCAGGGTCATTGAGACCCAAAATTTTAGCCTCCTAGATGGTTTAGTTCTTGAGCTACAGGCTTGTGAACTTTGACAAAAAAAGAGGCTGAACAAAATCAACACCTTCCTCTCCCAGTAAAACTTGCTGTAATTTCTAAAGTATTGATCTTGCATTAAAATAATTTTATAGTGTCTCCTGAGTAACATAAGTACACCTGGTAATGTTTTCAGATATTTTTGAGACCTAAGTGTATGGGCCCTGGTTGAATTGATGTGGAATGATCCATGTACTTGTGACATTGGAGAGCATGTGGGTGAGAGGCCCTACTTTTCCCTAAACTGTGGGCACCAGTCTGTAATTCCTTATGGTTGAACTGCACATAAGTATGATGTAATCTCTCCAACTTGCCCAGCTGAAGTCCCCCATGTTTATTTCCATGTAAAACACATCAGGTCTTTGGCTCTTTTAATACTGTTTTTTTACGGTGCTTTAATAGGTGTATGTGTGTTTACTTTCACAGGCAGTGACTGGCAGAAGTTTTGGAGACAAGGACTTCCGTGGAGGTCTGGAGAATGGCATTCTACTGTGCGAGTGAGTGGCCCATACTCAATAATTGACATACTCAGTACACTACATATGCACTATCAATCACTATCCATGACCTCAGCAAGTAAACTGGTTACAGCTCAGCTGTTTAGCAGTTGCATCAGTGGAAATGTGAAAGTGCTGGCCTTCAAAAATTGAGAAATGGAAAAGAGGATTTTGCTGATTTCTGCAGCATATTTCTGACTGTGACAAAGACTGCCATTGTGTTGTGGCTGTGATTTGAAATGAAAGAATCTGGTCGTTAATGTAAATTGACCAGTGTCAGATTCCTGGCCTGGAGTTGTAATGGTCCTGGGTACTGTGGAGGAAATTCTGATGGATGTTGACTTCCTCTGTTGTGGTCTCATTCACTCAGTCACAGCTCCTTAATAGGCCTGGACTTTCCCCCATGCTACACATGGTTGTTGTTAAAGAAGACATTTGAAGCCGAAGAATTTGCATAGGCATGATCAGGGAAGAGTTAGAAATGTACTCAACTCAAAGAAATAATTATATCCATTTGTGAGTTGTCCAAAGACAGATGCCAACTCCGTAAAAGTAGATGAAAATTATACATAAAATTACTATTATTATACAATTACTATACATCTATAGGGTATTTTTCAAATTGTTCTCTGAGGCCTCCATTTGTCCATGAGCTCTTGTTATTTAGATAAAAAACTAAAATCGTGGCCATTGTTGTTCTGCCTACTATCTTCATTTCACGGATATTTGTTGATCTGGCATAGTTAGGATTATGTGGGGTGGGTACTAATCAAATACAGGACAGCATAGATTGGGCAATAATTTCGTGCTACATTTCGTGCTATCTACATTTACATTTACAATTACATTGATGAATTTAGGAGACACTTTTATCTAAAGCGACTTACAAAAAGAGGATAAACATTCAAGCTTCAGCACAATGAAAACTAACTAAGAGTGCATATTGCTAACATGAAATTTGTAGTATTTTGAGATGAAAGTGCAGTAGTGTAATGAAAAAGTGCAGTATGGAGAGAGACTTGGAGGTGCTATGTAAGTGCATCCAGAATTTTTAGGCTGGAGATATTCTTGGAAGAGCTGGGTCTTCAAGAATTTCTTGAAGGTGAAGAGGGTATCTGTTGCTCTGGTAGCACTTGGAAGGTCATTCCACCAGCGTGGAACAACACATGAGAAGAGTCTGGATTGACCTGTGCAAGGTGTTGGCCGTGCTAACATTCCTTGGAGGAGCGCATTGCAGTCGTCATAGGCGAAAGATAACCAGGGTCTGTACCAGGAGCTGAGTTTCATGTTGGGTTGGGTACGGCCTGATCTTCCAAATGTTGAATAAATAAAAAATCTGCCATCTGCCAATAGCTTAGAGATAGGCAGGATACGAAGATAGTATT
>PYXC01000541.1:8265000-8397500 GCA_015244755.2 Tenualosa ilisha | reverse complement strand
TGAATTGTGTAAATATCTGTATAATTTGATGCAGACACTATATGAAATTGCTGCTGTACTGGCATTTCAGGTCTTGATTACCATATACTGGCTTGGGAAAGCAGCCAATGGATGTGCAACATACAGTGGTCCCACTCTCAACCTTAGGGAGTTTGAAGGACTGCTGTCTCACATGAGAAAGGTATGGAGAGCATTGCCAGTCATGGCCCTTTGCAATACATCAGACTAGTCTTGTTTGTAAGTGTAGAGAAGTTTCTCTCATTCTGAAAGTTTGTGCTTTCTTTGGTGTTTTCTGGTTGTTTCTGTTGTGTGTGTGTGTGTGTGTGTGCGTGTGTGTGTGTGTGTGTGTGTAGGAGTCTGAGGACACAGAGAGCCCCAAGCGCAGTATCCGTGACAGTGGTTACATTGACTGCTGGGACTCGGAGCGGAGCGAGTCTCTGTCCCCACCGCGGCACGGCCGAGACGACTCCTTCGACAGCCTGGACTCCTACGGCTCTCGCTCCCAGCAGACGCCCTCCCCAGACGTCGTCCTACGAGGCACCTGTGATGGTATGTACTGCTTTACTCCCATTACCCTACATTAAATAATGTGTAGCGTTAGCATTAGGTTAGCAGTGCTCAGCTTCACAATGTAACACACACACACACACACATACACACACACACACAAATGAGAAATGCATAGCATCACTGTAGGAATACAGACAATCCTTACCCTGATAAAAAAATGATGATAACTGTCATACTGCTTGTTTAAAACTAGTTTGATTTGGTTTCCTGTATTTGATAAGAGTGTGTGTGTCTGTGTTTCATGCAAATGACTCCTCTCAAGGAAGTTAGCACAGCGAGCTTATGCACTGCCAGTCATGCAGATCTGACAGTGCTTAATTGTGAATGTTAGCACTTTGTGAATGGAGACAATCTAGGCAATGTTTTTGTCCTTTACTCGGGTACATTTCTGAGCTCGGTTATGTTAACTCATTCAGTGATTAGCTTCTCAATCCTCTCACATGGGTACATACACAAACTGCATGCTTAGCTCTTGAGCTGTGAAGTCTGGCACAGTCAACCACTGGTCTGGGCCCACTGCATGGTTGTTCTGTGTATGATCACCCCTATTGTGGTGGTGTGTGTGTGTGTGTGTGTGTGCGCGCACATGTGTGTCTGTGTGTGTGTGTGTTCCATATGTCTTCCATATGTCTTTGAAAGCAAACATGGTGTCACTTGGAGGGCTTGTGTCAGAACCCTTACGTAAGGTATAATCAACAACACAGCATGTGTATATCGGTGAATATTGCACGTTCAAAGTGGTGATAAGGCCCCAACGCAGAGCGTGCAATATTCACCGTCGTTCACGGATATGCAATATTCACTGATATACACACACGCCGTGGAGTTCATTATCCCACTTACGCCACTGTTGCCACTTCTGTGCTATGTAGTTTTGCTAACAATTAACACATTTTGATAGCTAACACAGACTCATTTGCAGAGCTACTTCTTTCCGCCGCATTCAATAAACTGCTGTTACTATTTCCAAATGGATGCAGTGTAACAGACTTAAAATCCATCTTGGTCACAAGTTTAAATGTTGCTTTGCTGCAAACATCGGTCAGGCTGCTATATTGTAACCCTGTGTCAATGTGACTGTTCATTTAAGCTTCACATTGAGTTGGGTAAATGGATTGGATATGCAAGTGTAATACAGTCAGAAAAGTGGACATTCTTCATAGGTGTGCGGTTATCTAGCACATCACAATAGGATATTTGATCAAGCAGTGGTATAAATACTTTATAATGTGCGTGTGTGTGTGGGTGTGCATGTGGGTGTGTGTGGGTGTGTTTTGGTTGTGTCAGTAGGGACCCTTACAGTCTAATGACTGCTGGGTTGGGTTGGGTTGGACTGGGTTAATCAGGGCCGGCTTGTCCAGTCAGCTCATCTCTAATAGTGCAGCTGTGTCTGTCCACTCACAGCCAGTCTGTCCACTCACAGCTGAGAGTGCAGAGAGGGGACTGCAGCTGTCTCCTTATCTCTTTCACACATTGTCAACATACATATGCACACACAGTCATATGGCACACACACACACGCGCACACACACACACACAAACACACACACACACACACACACACACACACACACACACACACACACACACACATGCACACACACATTTATGACATTTTCACAACAGTTGGTTCACACCCTTGTGCTCTCCGATCTCTCTGGCCATTTCATTCCTAGGTATGCACCAGCCGAACCATATCCCCAATCCCCTCAGCATTTAAAATTCACTAATAAATGAAAATGAAAGTTTACTAATCTGGTTTATAAATTGAACTTTGACACTGCTGTGGAATAAAATCCTCTTAGCTACATAACACTGAGCTTTCACCATGCTTGGGTCATATCAGCATAAGCATATCAGCAAGCGACCCCTCTTAGTCCATGGGAGGGAAGCGGAAGTAGTGGTGGAGCTGTGAGAGAATGTTCTAGGTCAGACGGTACGGAAGTAGAAAGTTCGTAATGGCCACATTCCCAGACTGCGATTATGAGGCTTTCTGCTCCTGAAATGCATTGAAAATGGGGAATCTCTGAATGAGATGCAGTCCAAGACTGGTTATAATCCCAGGAGGAGATATGCTGCTCTGCTCTGTTCTGAGTGCAGTGGAAGAGCCTCCTTACTGCTCTTCACTTCATGTCTCTGTTTCTGCTTTGAATGGGAGAATCAGCTTTAATGTACCATGATGCCTCATGGCAACTGGCTGGCTGGCAAATGGAGGGGCACTCTAGACTAGGTCAGATTTCTTTAGCCACATTTTTTTAGACACACACACACACACATACACACACACACACGCTCTCTCTGTCTCTCTCTCGCACTCACACACACACACCTCAGGGCATTTACAGTAGGGTAGACAGAAGCACTCAGGCGTAGTCATGACTACCACCTTTGACCTCTCCTGAGAGTGCTTGAGGCTTGCTGATGCAGCAGCGAATGAAGGGAATCCTCTGTTTTACTTCTAACTGAACCATATGGATGAGGGGAAGGGGAGGAGGATGTGAACATGAGTGGCTCTAATGTGTATGCATACAGGAAGAGGCATAGCATCTTAGCTTTGTGTGTGTGTGGGGGGGGGGGGGAATATTGTATGTGAAGTGTGTATGGGCCTTTTTAAATGTATTATGCAGGCAATGAAAGCATTTCATAATGGCCATGTGCCAAATGCCATGGTATTTGTGTGAGTAAATTAGTTCCTCAATCAAAAAGAGTCAATGCTCAAATTTTATGTAATCATCAGTTATATCATTTGACAGGCCTATGCCATATCCCAGGCCATTTCATTATAGTTCACTCTTACAGCACACAGATACACACAGATAGATAGATAGATAATAGAAGATAGATAGATAGATAGAAGATAATAGATAGATAGATAGATAGATAGATAGATAGATAGAGGATATAGAAAGAGATAGATGGATAAATAGATAGAAAGAGAGGGAGAGGTGTCATCTTACTCAGGGCCAGCCAGGTCAGGATAAGGACAGTACTTTTCCTTTCTCATTTAGACAGATAATGACTTTTTCCACAGTAAAACAGTGAGAAATATGACTTGAGTGTCAAATGTTCTGAAGTGTGTGTATGTGTCCTTGTGTGTGATTTTAAGGTTTCATTTTTCTGAGGGACCTTTCTGTAATAATAGAGAAATTTGATGTGCCATCTTGTGGTTGCATGTGGAATTGTTGACATTTGGATGACCTAATGAAGCAGCCACCCCACTTAGGAATTTACACAGTGGGTTAGAGGAGCCCAGTCGCAAAGCACTTCAGTGCTAAACACCACATTCAGACTCTACTAATACTTTGTGTGTGTGTGTGTGTGTGTGTGTGTGTGTGTGTGTGTGTGTGTGTGTGTGTGCATGCACATGTGTGGGTAATCAGAATTCTCATCTGGCTTTATAGGAAATCCTACACTTCTCCTTAGTCATTAGTGTGAAATGTGTAATGTTTATATTATGTTGCTACCTGATTTCATGGATTTTGTCTGAGATTGTGGCTTAGTAAACAATGCAATTGTAGCTCACTGAAGCATAAAGCCCATGGGACCGCTGCTGCTGTGTTCGGATCAGTTACATTTCCCTCCAGGCCACTGATCTCATGACCCATCTTTTCCCCTACCCCCACCTGTTTTCTTTGTTCCCCTCCTTCACAGGCCGAGGCAGTGACTCTGAGGGCGACTCCCGGAAGCTTCCGGACGTGCGGAAGGATGACATGCTGGCGCGGCGCACCTCCTACAACGAGCCGCGCTCTGCCATGCCCTTCAACCAGTACCTGCCCAACAAAAGCAACCAGAGTGCCTATGTGCCCACGCCACTGCGCAAGAAAAGGACGGACCGCGACGAGGGCCGCAAGAGCTGGAGCAACGCCACCTCGCCCGTCGGCGCTGAGCGACCTTACAGGTAACCACGCCACCGCGGCAGGTAACAGCGGGGCAACAGGTGCTCCTCATCCACTTAGGACGGCGAAAATCAAATTGAATTAGAAGAGCACAGTGTGTGTGTGTGTTCCACCCGCGTGCAGCGGAAATGTCGGGCCAGCCGAGGTTGGTAAGATTGGAAAGTGTCTTTTCAGGTAACCACTTTAAGCTTTGCCTCAGGTAACAGCTTACTACAGCTACATGACGGCGACTGGAGCTGGCAAACCTCACAGCCACTTAATGAGGGGTTACCATGGTTATTTTGTGCACCTGCTCACCGACAGGTTGCTGTGGGCTCCGCGGTTGTGCATCCTGCTGGATCTACTTCCACATCCATCCCCCTCCGCAGCCATCTGAATCACAGTCGACCTGTTTTATGTCATTATTTTCTCCTGCCGTTTCACAACATGTTGATTTCACTTGTTTTTCTCTTTCCTTTGTGCCTGCTAACCTTTCCAAAATGTGTCCTGCATACATCATTTATACTGACGCAACACAGAGCTTACACTGACACTGCGCCGTTGGGTGAGTGGGCAGGGGGGGTTGAATCGAGGGCAACTTAAGAGAGTGACCTGCCCACCCCCACTCACCCCTGTATCAATGTGCTTTCTCAGCCACCCTGAGCCCATCCAGGAGGAGGGCGCTGGCTCTCAGGGGGAACAGGGGGAGCGCCCCTCTAAGCGGCCGTCCAGCTCCCTGAGGGAGGCGCGGGCAGCCCCGAGGGGTACAGGTCCCCCCAAGACGGTCACGTGGGCGCAGGATGGAGAGGCAGAGGAAGAGGAGGAGGAGGAGGAGAGGGTGGTGAAGGAGATGCAGAAGATGAAGAAGCTAGAAAAGGCTGGGATCAAAGTGCTCCCTGCGTCTGTACGCTACGGCAGGTCAGCGCGTCATGGAGACTATGCACTGGTTTACAGCTGGACCTCTAACACTCACACTGCTTAATGGTGGTTGGTTGCTGGATAGGGTGTGTGTGTGTGTGTGGTTGTGTGTGTGTGACCATAGCTGTTTTTTTCTGGTACTAATTCACACTGGATGTGGGGATGTTTAAAACCACTATATTGAGCATGGTGTGGTTTGAGTGATTTAACCAGCAGGAAGCCATGCTAGGGTTTGCTCAAAAATTTTGCCTGTTTGACATTTTCTCTCAACATGGACTGATTATAGGATTGTAAAGGTTAATGTGCCTTGTGCATGTGTGTGCCAGTGTCTGTGCTCCTTTATCTTTCAGCTAGAACAGTGCCCAACACTCTAGAACAGTGCCTCTGAAAAAGCTGGTTTTTTTTTTATTTGGTCTGGTTTTGCTGTCGCATCCATTGGTCGTACTTTGGCAGAAAGTGTTTTGTGCCTTAATCTTGGTGTATGTGGACCTGGAGTGACTTTCGAATCTAATACCTTCTCAAAGTGATTGAGGGCAATGGTTCACATCTGATACTCTCACCAACCCCGCTACTTTCAGTCCCAAGCATGCTGATGGAGAGACAGAGGAAGCCAAACCCGCCATGCCTGACATCATCCTCAGGTGTGACAACGACTTCCTGCGCAAACAGCAGCCGCAAGCCTGGGACTCGGAAGAAGAGGAGGAGGAGCAGGAGGAGGAGGATGAGAGGAAGGTGCCCGACGTGCGGCGGGACGACCTGGCCTCACGGCGGGCGCGCATGAACCGCTCGCCGGCCCGTGGAGCCCACCAGTTTTTGCCAGGCGCCTGCAGCCGCAGGGACCAGGAGAGGTGGGAGGGCATCCGCCGCGCCTCTCAGCAGGCCGTGCTGGAGAAGATGGAGAGATTGGAGCAGGAGAAAAAGAGGTGTGGAGGGAGCGAAGGAGGGAGGGAGGTGAAGAGGTGCTGGCTGGATTGAGGCTTGAGAATTGACTTGGATGCTGCTCAGCATGGGGTGGCTTTTGTCAGTGCATGTGATCTGAGATGGTGCGATGTGCAGTGTGTTCGGTGCAGGATGTGTGTGTCTTTAATTGTTGATGGAATGATGCTGCTCTACTGTGATTTTTTACCGTCTGCCTCTGTCCTGATTTTGCGTTGAAGTGCTGTGATTTTATATGTGGTAGTGTGTTTATGTCAACCCAGGAATTGCAAAGCTGAGTTTGTCGCTGAAATAAGTTTGTTTGTGCCTGAGAGTGCGCTGTCATGATACTCTGTGGACTTGTAGTATATGAAGTAGCTTCTGACATGGATGATCCACTGACATTTACTAACAAAAAAAGAAAAAATGAGAGCAGTTAGTATAAATTGATTATTTTTTATTTGCAAGGCATAAAACTGAAATATGTGCAATTTAAAAGAATCCGTTTATTGAAAGTGTGGGCCTTTGTCATAGCTTTGCTCCAGAGAGTGTAAAAAGTCTGTGTTAAGCTTGCCCCTATCCCCTTGTGTGCACTACCTGTTGATGAGTGCCACCGCTTGAGTGTCAAATATAGAGGCTAGCATACACAGAGCTGTTGTGCATCTGTAGTCAGGAGAATAGAGGGGAACTGAGGAGCTATTAACATTTGGTCTGTGTGAAGCAATGCACTCCTTTGTTCCACTAATGGGATTTCAGCTGGTGTCTGCTTGCGCTGCTTGTGGGTGGACTTGTGTCTTATGCCTTGGTGTTATTTTGAGGCTCTGTGTCGACCATGTGCTGGCATCTTGACGTCTTGATATCGTCACCTGGAGTCTGTTTTCATCACTTTGATCTGGTCTTTTTTGTTTGTGTGTGTGCATATGTGCGTGTGTGTGTGTGTGTGTGTGTGTGTGCCACACTTGTTCCCTGTGGTTCAGTGAGGCTGAGGCCCTGTCTGTTGATGATGAAGAGGTCATCATAACCCGTACAGATAATCCTTTCCTGAGCAATCTGAGGAGGGTGGAGCGGGTTCCACAGGAGGATGAGGGTGTGGAGAACCAGGCGGCGGTGCCTAACCCACAGAAAGACGACCTCGCCCGGAGGCGAGCTAAAAGCAGTTCACTGAAAGGACACAGAGACCCTCTGCTGCCCTTGCTGCAGACCTCCATGAATCAGTCAGACATGGAGAAGTGGCAGAGGCTGAAGCTGAACACAGAGGCCAGGTGCTGCCATGTTCTTTTAAGAGAAAACTGAAGGAGCAAGGCATTGAGAAATATTTTTAATACATGAAGTTATTTGCATTGCATTTAGTTATTTGTATATTATGAGTTACTTCCTCATGAGATTTTAGATATTTATTTTATTTTAGATATTAGAGATTGAAGATAGCTTTACTGCTTGTCATGTCAACACATACACACGCACACACATCACCCTGAACTGCTTGTCCATGTTAATGTGCCACAGTGATGGTGAACCCCAGTCTCCTGAGGTGGCAATCATAACGCGAAAGGAGAACCCCTTCTTAAACCCTCAGAGAGGGGAGAGGGGTGAGGGAGAGGAAGAGGATGAGGACGAGAAAAAGGAGAAGGCAGGGGGTCAGGAAGAGGAAAACAGTGAGGTGGTGCCTAACATCCAAAAGGACGACCTGGCCAGGAGGCGGGCGCAGAGCGGGCCTGTCTCTCACAGGGAGCCGCTGCAGTCATTGGTCCAAACGTCCATCACTCAGGCAGACATGGAGAAATGGCAGAGGCTAAAGATGAGCACAGAAGACAGGTGCTGACTTGACTTGTGATGGTTGGGGCTTCATAACCCATTTGCTGTGTCACTAATACTAAAAAGCCATTGGGTGCCTCTCTGCTGTATGTCTGTATGTATGTCTGCTGTATGTATGTATGTGTCATACCCAACATGCAGAGGACAGACAAGCCAAATATCCTACACAAGTTTGAGCCTTTACATGAAGTGGCAGAAAAACAGAAACAGACCTCTGTTTAAGTTATGTGGTTGATAGGGACCTTGATACTACTTGTCTTTGTATGAAGGCTGAAGATGTTTTGATTAATGTTAAAGCATGCTGGATAAAGATGGTACCATAGTTCTTCTAAGGAAGTCCTGGCCCTTAGAGAAAATATTTGCTCTTTCTTGTTGCCATGTAGTGATCCAGTCATCTCATTGTGATTGTAAAAAAAGGCCAGCTGACAGTCTTGCAGAAAAAGGCAGGCAAAGAGAGAGAGAGAGGAGAGAGAGAAAGAGAGAGACAGAGGGAGAGGAATGTATATGTGCTTTCACAGTTGTTGTTCCTTGGCAGCCACACATTTGGTTTAGACCTGTGTGTGTGTGTGTGTGTGTGTGTGTGTGTGTGTGTGTGTGTGTGTGTGTGTGTGTGTGTGTGTGTGTGCGTGCGCGTGCATGTAAGTGTGCACGCGTGTATGTGTGTCTGAATGAACGTGCGTAGTTTGGCTTTTGTCTTGGGTTGTTTTCTGCAATCATTGTCTCACCTCTGAAGACACCAAAGAGAATCAGTGGAGATTTTCACAGTAGCCCCTAGGTTTCCTTGGTAGTGGCCATTTACTCTCTGACAAGACACTGCTGTATGCTGCCCAGGATTAGAGCTCAAGTGAGACTCTTTAATGAACCCTCATCAGAGCTAAGACTGGGCTGCAGCCTCTTTCTCCATACCTGATTAGCCTGCCTACAACTGAGGGGGTAAAATGTCCCCAAATCCACACTTTTGGTCGAAAGGCGTCCAGTCATTACGATGGCAAAGCTTTCCTCTACTTGTCTTTCCTTTGTTAAATGAATTAACTTAACAGACTCTGGGTACCAGCTGATTCCTTACATGTCTGAGCTGTATAGCATCTGTTATTGTGAAGATATAACATACGGTTCTGTAATGGAGCTCCAATGCTGTGTGTGTTGTTGAAGTAAGCAGTGGGACTGTTATTCTACACCATGTCTAACAGCAGATGTGGTGAGAGATGTACTGTGTCAGAGTGCAAGGCTTGTTTGCCTTTGTTTCATTTCTTTTTACTTTGGACTAACAGTCTGTATCCTTCATTATTTCCTCTGTCTTGGCTTTGGGTTTGGTGGTGTGATGTGCACCTGGGTGCTGGTGGTGTGTGTGTGTGTGTGTGTGTGTCTGTTTATGTGTTGTGTGTGACTGTGTGTGTGTATACATGGTGTGTACCACGTCAGTAGCAGTGACTCCCCACCAATATGTCAGGCCTGCATTGAAAAAATCTCCCAGCCTCCTGCCATTTCCACAACAATGGCCGCCCAAGATGACCTGGCCAGTCGGCGTGCCCGTGGCAACCGTCGCTCGCCGGGCGGCCGGCCACAGCGCTTTGTGACGTTCGGCCCGGTGACAGAGATGGACCAGAGGTGCTGGGAGCGCCTTAGCATCTCACAGCCGAGGCAGGAGGATGACGAGGACGAGGAGGGGGAGGAGGAGAGAGACGAATCGCAGACACTCCGGCGCCTCCTCTCCACAGCTCCCGTCACCATGCCGACCATTGGGATGAGCTCTCCGCTGCGAGAGAGGCTGGGCAGGTACTGCCCGCTGCTAGCCAGAACTGGACCGGGAATGGCCCCGTGTTGCTTAACACTGCTTGACCGTGCAGCCTGCTACCCAGTAGTACACATAGTATACAATACTATGTGTGTGTGTATTCAGTACATGCAGCTTTAGCACAAGCAGGCTCACCTGCACTTCATAGTAAGAAATACACATATATGCTCAGATACAGAGCTAGTTGAGCAGTATAACACCACACAGAGACTTCTACAAGCACAGCTAATGCTTGAGGGGATGCATCTCTTCACAGCTGGGTGCTCGTGCTGAAACTTTCAATGTTTTTTTTTTTTTTTGTAGTGAGGATTTTCCTGGGTGTGCCAGCATCATGATGACACCCCTAATATGTGACTCCATCATAGTTGCAACAAAATACTCACCTGCATTTTTTTTCAATGCTAAGAAACGCAGACACTTCCACAGAGACGAAGAGAGTTTACTGCTGAACGTATAGCACAGAGAGACACAGACACACACGTCCACTGCCTGTGGGGATACAGATGTGTGTGCATCTGTGTGCAGCCCTATGCTTCGGCAGCTCCCTCAACCCTGAGTGGTCTGTGATAATGGTGTATGTATGTGACTGGAGCCTGCATCCTGATCCCTGAACTGACGGCTAGTCCTTATAACTTATATTCAGCCTCTGGCTCATCAGCTTTAGCAGCCTCCCCCTAGCCGCTCTCACCCACCGCACCTACCTCCCGCCCCTGCCCCTGCCCCCGCCCTAATCGCACTCATCATGCATGAGGTAACTGACACAGAGTCTGTGGCAATGTGCCTGGATAAGATGGTGACTTGATGGCTTTTTGATACGCCTTCGGTGACGCCATGGAACGCCGCGTCCTCGTGTCGGTTCACAAGAGAACCCAGTGATGGCTGTTGTGATGTCGTTGAGAATGACTCAATAACATTTGCCTGTGGTGAGGATTGCCATTGTTAGGGGTGGCATTGTGAGTTGTCTGTGTGGGGACTTGTTTGGAGTGTGTCAATAGGCTCTGTTAGCTTCTACTGTATCTCACATTGTCTCACTCTCTCCTTGTCTCACTGTTCTGGATGCCTTCATTTGTAGTGCTGAAATGCACAGCGACCACGCTTCAACCTCGAGCGCATATACTTCCGTGCGTGACATCGGCCGACCTCTGACCGTGACAGAACACGAGAAGCTCGACGAGTTGCTGGCCCAGTATGGACAAAGGGCTCCAGAGGAAGAAGAGGCAGAGGAAGAGGAGGAGAGACAACCTGACTTGAGGAAGGACGACATGTTGGCTCGCCGGACAGGCACCCATCAGAAGTCCGGTGCTGTCCAGGCCTTCAACCGCTTCCTCCCCATGCCCGGTTCCAAAGCCCAGCCCCAGAGAGAGAACGCCCAGAACGGACACACTCCTCGCAAAGAGGTGGTGCTCGTGGACGGGAACAGACCCAAGATGGAGGGCTACTCCGAGTGGAACATTAAGACTGCCAGGAACTGGATCGGCCAGAGGTGGGACGGGACAGGGCCTTTGTTTTGTTTTGTTTTGTTTTTGTTGGGGGGGGGTTGTCTATGTGGGCCGCATTGGCACTCCTCAACTAACACATGTGGTGGTGGTTGCTGTGTTGGGGCTGGTGTGAACTAACTGTGGCTGGAGGCTAAGCATGGTTTGGTGGAGTGTGGGAGCTCTATGTCAGGCAGGAAGATCTTTGATCCTGTGTGCTGCTCAGCTTGTTTTGCAAAACAAATGTGTGGGGACAGGCACAGAGGCAAATTAAGCAAAATGAAGCCAACCTGTGTGTCTGCAAAGGTGCTGGAGATGTTCCTTTGGTAAACATGAACTTGCTGCTCACTTCATAAACAGTACCTTGGTTTGTTATTGGAGCTTAGACTGTGGCTGTTTGTGTGAGTGTGCGTGTGAGTTCGTTTGTTTGTTTACAGCCTCTCTATGTGTGTGCCTCTTTGAAAGTAAACAAGATGCCTCCCTAACAGAAAGGAGTCTGAGAAACAAGAGCCCAAAGTTTCTCCACCAGCAGTCTCCACAGAGATGCAGAGGGATCTTCATGTGGTTCCGCCAGTGCACGCACCTACTCAAAGGCAGGGCAGCGTGGACAGAGAGCGTGGCGACGACTGGGATGAAGAATATGAAGACGATGGTCCTCTGCCAAACCTGGAGAAGGATGATATGCATGCACGGAGAACAGGGACATACCAAAAAGCTGCGGGGGGTACAGGGCAACCTTTTCTCCCTGTTCCTGGCAAAGCCAAGCATAAAAGCGCCCCTGCCTCTGGTTTGCGTCAGCCCAAGGACAGGTCAGAGCCGACGTGTGCGCTCTAAAGTGTGCCGTGCAGTGTGTAAATCACTGTGGCCTGCGTGCCACAAGTGCACTCATGACTAACCTGTTTGTCTTGCCGTGTTATTTTGTTCAGGGTCTACTAATGAGATCTGGGCGACTGACGTTTATTCTTTTTAAAACCATCACACCAACCACACTGTGCACCCTTACACAACTGCGCTCTGTTATGCTGTGGGGTTGCGTTTAATGTCTGTGCCACTTTTTAATGTTGTTTATTCGAGGTTACTGCCTAGTCACTGTGTTGCTGATTGTTGTTATGTGACTGTGCTCATGTTTATTTGTGCTTTGTGAACACATGTCCTCTGTTAAACACTGCCTTTAACCCTCCCTCCTCATCACCCCCTCCTCTCCCCCCAACACCCCAAACACCCTTATCCTCGTTCTTGTAACCATGGTAACTCTCTCGGCTTCAGAGACATTGCCAGGAAGTGCCCTCAGACGACGGACAGGGAGGAGGCGGGCTCTGCAGAGGCATTGGGACCTCTGTGGGAAGCAGCTGGGGCAGATGAACCTAAAAGTACCCCAACTGCCCCTGGCCCTCCACTCCAGCAGGGCCCCGCCACCCTGCAAAGACGACCCTCTTGGCTGGAGGACGATGACCTACCCCCAATGTGAGACGCCCTCCCAACTCCCTCCTTCTCCGCCATCTGACTCCCTGCAGTCGGAGCAGGCTTCTCAGTGTATCTAGTCTACCAGTAATCTGTCCCTGCCTAGGTGGCAGTGAGAGCCGCACACTAACATGCTCCCCCTCAATTTACAGGCACTCTCTCTGAGCCCTGATGAGTAGCAGGCTATTGCATGAGATTGAGATAAGAGAACTGAATGAAATTACATCTTCATGAAGTGCTTACAGTTACTTTGGCCAGTTTAACTACTAAGCTAACATAAGCTAGTGTGTGTACTTCAAACACATACCAATGATAATGGAAAATATTTGCAGAGTAAAATGATGTGTGTCCTTATAATGTGTTTATTCTATGGAACATGATGTCAGATTTTCACATAGTCTATGGCATGTACTGTAGCTAACCATCAAAAAGCATTTCCTTAATGTTGATACGTAATGTGAAATACGAATAGCATGCACTAATCCAAAGAGGCTTTTCCCGTGTTTAAAACCTTCCATGTGAGGGCTTTACCATTAGTGATGAAATTACATATATATGTAAAGCTAAACAAAGCATGCAGACCATAAGTGCACCTTGAATGAATCATAAAATAGCGCTTTTTTGTAGTGCATGTTTTTTTTTTTTTTTAAATATCACTCAAGCTATATTAACATGTTCGTCTTCATAAACAGATCTCTTGTCAATGCTCACTACTTCTCTCTACTTTTGTCTTATTTTTGTTTTTATTTCCTGTTTGTGTTTGGGGTTTTTTGTTGTTGTTGTTGTTGATTTTCTGTCCATGTTTTTGATGTTTTTAGATTCAGCCACAGAGCTGCTAGTGCAGCTGATGAGTCAGAGTAAGTCTCTCCTTCCGGAACTTTCTTTGTCCTTCCCCCCCTGCCTGAGTTTGTCTTTTGTTGGACTGAACCGTCGCATGTCCAAAGACACCTACCGCACATTATCACTCACACTCTTTCCATCATGCAGGTAGTTGCTCCACATAAACTGTCTTCACGCTCTGGACCTTCTCTGTCTCTCATTGAGACTTTCATACAGGTCCATCTGTCTGACAGTCCTCTACTCTGTTGCTAACCCATCAATGCATGTCGACAAAACAAATTTACGCACGTGTGCCCTCGCACACACACACGCACACACACACACACACACATACCACACATATACATGTGCATGTTCTCTAGTTCTCTGTTTGTCGTGTGGTGTCAAAGTCTTTCTTTTTGTAACAGGTGAAAACCAGTAACAGTCACTGCATGTAACCCGGAAGTCAATGCAAAGAGATGTTCCCTCAGCTCTTTCTTTGGCCTGGGGTTGGCTCTCTATTGTTGCGTGTATTCAGATAAACTGGGCCCCATCTTATCCGGTAGCACCACTGGCACAGGAAGAGACTGGTCCCAGTTCAGGCTTGCTGTCTCCTTGTTGTTCTTCGCCCTGCCCTGGTTTGCATTACAGAAGTCGATATAGCCAACTCTTTGTCTTGGACCTGTGTTGGACTCGCCCACAATTTTCCTGCCGGGTTTTATGACCAGGCCGGTGTTGACTTTGGGCCTGTCTGAAGCGCACTTAGGCCAAACCCACAGAGTGATGGTCAGGCCATCATTACTCTGCTGAAATAGTACAGTGAGATGGCTGTAGTTATGCAGTAATCTCTTCTGAGCCCATAGTGTTTGAGTTAGATGGTAAATACTCAGAACAGGGACCACTGGAAGTAGACACTTCCCCGTGTCTCTGCACTCTCAGAAAACACAGCATTCCACGGAGAGTGAAACGTGTGCTGTGTGTCCTTTTGATTGTGACTGATTGTGTACTGTCTGTAACAGATAGAATAGGCCATCACAGCATGTGGAAATGCCTCATCAGAAAATATACCTCTTTGGTTTTTGCATGCTTCCATTTTGTTTGTCTTGCAGCCAGAATTTGCGTGAACAATTTTAACGCTAACTACAGTTTTGTTCATTCACAGCCTAACACTCACTGTGCCTAGTGTAAATCTTCAGGAATGGTCTTGTATGTGTGTTAACCTCTGTTTTTCCCACATAATCTTTCATGCAGTGCCAAGCACTTCTGTTTATCTCAGCAAGGCCACTGTTGTACTCAGTTCAAGCTGAGATTCCAGAAATGACCAACACTTACTTACCCTTCTGAACAATCAACTTGATTGCGAGGCAGTAATGTTTTTCATTACTGTGGTGTTTTGTTGTTTTGTTTTGTTTAGTTTTTTTTCCCTTGGAGACTCTTGTCTTCCTGTGAACACTTCCTTTTTCCTGTTTTGCTGTTTGTAGGAGCATGAGCATGTTTGACATGCGCTGCGAGGAGGAGGCCATCCTGCAGCCGCACAGCCAGTCGCGCCACGAGCTCATGCACAACCAGTACAACAAGCAGCGCGAGGAAGACGACCAGTGGCAGGACGTGAGTCACCCAGACCAAGAGGGGGAAGGGAAGGGAAGGGGATGGGAAGGGGAAGGGGGGTCTGCGGAGGTGGTCGCCGGGCCGACAGACAGATAGCACCCACAGCTGCGTCCTTTAACCCCATATGACCCATCCTGGCCAGAGTTCACAAAAATCACAAAGTTAACTTGGGTTAAAATTGAATTGTTTCTAACAGATTAAACAAGTTAATTCATTCCGAAAATACTGTGAAAATAATGTGTCGCTTGCCCATGAGAAGGCCCCTGACAAGGGGAGATGAATGGAATGGAATGGATGATGTAAGCATTATCCACCTGTTTAGAAAAGTAAACAAAGAAAAATGAAGATGTCTTTTTATCCTTTCACCTTTCCTCTGTCTTATGACCTGCAACCTATGAATGATCTATGACATGTGAATGATCTCTACTCCTGGCCAGGACCTTGCTCGTTGGAAAAACCGGAGGCGGAGTGCATCCCAAGACCTCATAAAGAAGGAGAATGAGAGGAAGATGATGGAGAAGATGATGTTGGAGGAGCAAGCATCTGCACTACGGAGGAAGAGTATCAAGACCTACAAGGAGATTGTTGAAGAGAAGTGAGAAATGGCCTCTTTGTGTATATTGCCCTAATCAACTCAGAGATCAGGGTTTAGACAGAGTTTGTTTAACTTCCTCTGTAGAATACCCTGCAGATCAACTATGCCACCGATGTGTTTTAAAAACAAATGTGAACATGCTCTGTGTTTTTGTCGTCCTCTCCAGGGAGCGTCGCGAACAGGAGCTGCACGAGGCCTACACCAAGGCTCGCACCCCTGAGGAGGCGGCCAACGTGCTGCAGCGCTACGCCCTGCGCTTCACCATCAGTGACGCCATACTGGAGCGCCTGCAGATCCCACAGCCACCCAAGAAGGAGGGCCCCCAGCCTCCCTCTGCTGACACTACCAAAACCACTCCCACTAGCACCACCACTACCACCGTCAGGGCCGCCGACACACCCCAGCCCACGTCGCCCCCAGCTGTGAGCCAGCCCAAGCAGCCTCAGCGCTCTCCCTCCCCAGCCAAAATTGCCCCCACTACGAAGGCTGCTGGCGAAGACGCCCCCAAACCCAAAGTGCCCTCGCAACAGCAGACGCGAACCATGAGCCCCCCTTTCCATCTTCAGAGCCAACCTCTGTCCCCGGAGCAATCGCCCACACGCGCCCCTCCTGCCCCATCCAAGCCTGTGCCTCTGTTTACGCCCAAGCCTTACAGCCAGCCCAAGCATAACCAGAGTGGACACAAGCCTGTTAAGGTGAGGCTTGGACTAGGTCACCTGTGTAAATGCTACCACAAACAGACATGTGATGATAAAGCTTTGCTAGATTGTCCTTTTAAAGCTTCACTGCACAAATCTTTGTCTTTGTTTGTGTGTGTGTGTGTGTGTGTGTGTGTGTGTGTGTGCACATGTGTGCTCGTGTACCTGTAGACTGATGGCCTTGTGCGCATCAATGGAGAAATGAACGCTGAAGACAGAAAAGAGATCACTCGGCTAAGCTCTCCACCACCGCAGCCTCCTGCTCCCTCAGCCAATCAGGACGCGGCAGCGACCGCACAGGGAGGGGCCATCGCTCCACCCACGTCTCCTCCGGTGAGCACCAAACCCCCCCAGGAGGAGCCTCAGCCCAGCTCCCCGCAGAGGGACACAAACGTGGGGGAGGCGGAAGAGGAGGAGCGAGCCGCTCCCACGTCTCCGGAGAAGAGCCGAGGAGGAGAGCAAGCATCTGCTGACGTCACCCAGTCTCCTGGCAGAGGTGAGCCCCATTCTGCAAAGCTGCAATAGCTCGCTCTGTGGAGGCTTCTAGATTTTTCTGCTCTGCCTCTTACTGGTAGACTCATTCAAGCCCTGTTATGGAGTGCCATCTAGTGGACATAGCTAGAATTGCATGTGTTTTCTGTTGCTGTCCAGTAACGCATTGAACCATGCTTTGTCTTTAACTCGTTCTTTGACTGTGTCCCCTGGAGCCTCCTTTTTTCAAGACAAGCCATTAGCACTGTCTATCTTTGAAATGCCACACTACCTGCATACAGCATACTCTTGACTGAAAAAATATTCATTGCTGTTAAGATCAGTGTGTAATATGAGCATTATGTAATATGATATTTCTGTATGTGATGGATGTTGGTGTTGCAGTGACAGAACAAAAGGACCTCGCTGCTGGAGGGAAACGGAATTGTATTGTTAAGACGACCATAGTGACGGAACTCACGCACACACAGGTCATCGATGAGGTTGATGCAACCGCTAGAACATGGGTGGGTCAGACCTGCTATTTGCTGTTCACCAGCAGTTGTGATCTAATCATCTCCATCACCTTCGCTCATGTTGTCCTCCTCCTGATTCATGGACCAATCTACAGTACAGAGAACTGTTTGTGGGAGGGTCTTTTGGTTAGCTACAGCCAGTTAGCATCTTCAAAATGGTGTCCCTCAAGCGGTCACAACTTCCCAGATTTTTACAGGTTGACACAAACACTTATTTATGTAGCTTGATGAAAGAACCATCCATGCATCGCTGATCTGCCAATCTACATGCATGACACAATGTGTGCCTATCATTTTTTGGCACCTAACCACTGCCTAATAAACTTTTTGATTTGTGAAAATGAGGGCAGGGACAAGGAGGGAAAATGAGGGCAACTATCCAAGCATCTTTCACTGAAATGAATATACAGTATTCATATCCAATGTAACCCCTCCGTGGTTTCTTCAGATGAACAGCTCTGCAAGTTCTGTTCAAACACCTGAGGACCAGTCAGTCTCCTCCTCCGAGTACAGCAGGACTGATTCGGCACAGACCAGCACCCTGACCTCATCTTCCACCACAGTGCCAGGTATAAAAACTACATTATCCACAACACACCTCTTCCCATTCTTAATGTAGGTCAACCAGCTCAGCACTGGAAAAATCAGTTGTTTTAGTTATGCAACAAAGTTTTTTGTCTTCAAAATATGTATTTTTTTGCTTTAGAGTTTCTGTTTTTCTGTCAACCTTTTCCTCATAGATCTTTTACTTTTTCCCTTCCCCTCTTTCTGTCCGTCCCTCTGTCACTCTGCCCCTGTCTGTATTTTGGGGCTGGACTTTGGTGGGGGTGTGCTGGGGGGTGCTGTGGGTGATGTGTAGATTCCTCACACACGTCTGGTAGCTCTAGGTTGCGCTGGGAGTTCTTCGCTATGCCAGGTAAAGCTGCAATGTGATTGGCCAAGATAGGAAACGAACCAATCAATTCCTCTACCTCCACATACTGCTTTTGTGTAGGGATGCCGCGTCGTTGCCGTGCCCCTTGTCATCCTGCTCCTCCGTCTCTGTTTTTGGTCTTCTTGCTTCTACTTGTCTCATTTCTGTGGACTTAGGCCAGATCTGCTGTCTACCTAAACCTGCTGAGGTCCTACAGTACACTCCAACACTCCATTTGCTTGTCATTTCTCAAAATGCATAGTTGACATTTTGACCTCAACAGGTTTCTGTAGTCATGCCATATGTAAATGTGATTTATCCTAATGGAATGGACTTGTGGAAGTGTTCATCTAGTGGAATGAAATGAAGTTTCTGTCCCTTTGACTCAGTTCTCTGCCTTGTGTAGTGTAGTTGTCTCATATTTAGCCATAGTGTAGGATATTGAATGTGAAATCTCTCTCTCTCTCTCTCTCACACACACACACACACACACACACACACACACACACACACACACACACTCTCTCTCTCTCGTTCTCTGTCTCTCTACCTCCATATATCTCACTCTCTCTCTCTCTCTCATTCTGTGTGTGTCTCTGCCTCACTCTTTCATATAAATATATATCCCTGGCTATGTCATTTTTTGTCTAGTGCTAAGAGGCTGCCGTGGCCTTATGAGCTGTGTGCCTGTGTGTGAGAGGAGATAGAGCACAGCTGAGAGAAAGGAAATGTCTGTTCTGATGAATCCTGTGTTCTTTTGCTTTCAGAGGGACTTGACAACCCCATGGAGTGTGTAAGTACTTCTTGTGCACCATCAAAGCACCTCTCCAGGTCTCTGTTCTGTTTGTTTCTGCTCCCTTTAACCTGCCGTCTGTCTACATTTTCACCGTTGTTCTTACAGAAATCTTTACCTTTCTATTTCCTCTGTAGTCAAAACATTGTTGGCACAAACAACCTGTCCTATCAATTTCCTTGCCTTTCCTTTTTCCTTGTGCGTGTGTGTGTATGTGTGCCTCCTTTTGTCTCTTTGTGTATGTGTGTGTGTGTGTGTGTGTGTGTGTGTGTGTGTGTGGTATGTCAGATTGAGACCCCTATCTTGAATCTGGCTAAGAGAGTTGACCATTGGACATGGGATCCCAATGAGGAGCGCAAACGTCAAGAAAGATGGCAACAAGAGCAGGAACGCTTGCTTCAGGTATATTAGTGTGACACAGGCACCACGGCTCAGTACAGCTACATAAACATGCCAGAGGCAGTCACCTGCTGCATGTTTATCCTGGTCTCATATCCCGGACATCTTCTCTTTTTATTCCAGTTCCAGTTTTGGTTGACAGCGCTGTACCAAGCCTCCCCTTAAGGCTTGTTTTGCAGTGTGTCGTGCTATTCTGCCGAACAGAATATTTGCAGAAATAATTGCCCATCTTTAGTCTGCTATAGCTGTGATCATATAACATGACATCTTAGAGCGGTGGTTTGGTGTAGCCATCGTAGCACAGAGCTAGAGCTGAATATCTTGTGATGTGTGTGTATGTGTGTGTGTGTGTGTCTGTGTGTGTGTGCGCACACATATGTGCTTGTGAGGAGATTGCCTGTGTGTCTTCCCTCTGCCTGTGTCCTGTCTAGTATCAGGTGTCTCTTTGTAGCAAGCCTCACGATAAGTTCTCCTGACTTCCTCAGACGCTTCTCTCCTTACAGTCTAAGCATATTTCTCTCTCTCTCTCTCTCTCTCTCTCTCTCTCTCTCTCTCTCTCTCGCCCTCGCCCTCTCTCTCTTTCACTCTCTCATATGCTCTCATACACTTTCTCATATGCTCTCTATCTCTTTCTGTCTCTCTGTCCTCCTTCCTTGCTGGTTGGCCTGCCGTGCGCGTGCTGCTGCAGGAGAAGTACCAGCGTGAACAGGAGAAGCTGAAGCAGGAGTGGGAGAAGGCCCAGAGAGAGGTGGAGGAAGAGGAGAAGAGGCACTACGAGGAGGTGAGAAGGCCTCTCTGTTCGAGAGAGCTAGATGTGCTCAACTCCAAAAAAAAAGCATTTGAGACTTAAAATAAAATCAAAATAAAAAGAAACACGCTCTCAAAGTTTATCTCTTGATATATTTACTTGACTGAGAACAGGTCACGGACGGGCATGTGTCGGCCTAAGCCGTCCTCAGCATCTTTAGAGGACAGAAACAGGGTCACTCTGTGTGGAAACACGGAGCATTCCCCTTTACTGTCCTATCATCAGAATGCGCATACACACACACACACACGCACACACACACACACACACACTAAAGAAACCACACCTGCTAATGCTGTGTTAAACTTCTACAAAATTGGGTGTATTGTTACAAGTAACTCACAACTGGTGGTTTTGTAGTTCTCAGTTGGCCATTAGTAGTGTGTAGAAAGACAAGTCTGAGAGAAGCGGTTAGTCTGCTGCCTCCTCACACTCATACTCTTTTCTCGCCCTCTGATGTTACTTTCCAGAGCATTTCTCAATTGAATTTGCTTTGGCATGACTGGACTTTTTGTCACTTTTCCCAACCGAATTCCTTTTACGATAGGAGAGACGCATCCTTGAAGAGACAATGACCCCGCTGACCTCTCGTCACGGTAGCGGAGGGTTGGCCAATCCAGCGTCCTCCCCGCCACCCCCGCAGGACAGCGTTGTGCCGTCACTGTCCGACTGTCTGGACAGGAAACAGGCCCAAGAAAAGCAAGCAGAAAGCGGCGCACACACAAACACACACAATGGAGTGGATCACACTGATAGGTCAGTAGCAAACACACACATTAATATATATATGTATCCCAGGTAGTAAAAGACTGATCCTACCAACTACATTTCCCATAATGTTTTCCCATTTCTGTATTGTCCCACCCTCAATAGGCTTGCTCAGACAACTGCATCAGCACAACAAAATGGGAAGGTCCCCTCTCCTCTTGACCACAGCGAGTCAGCTACCCCACATCTTCAGTTCATCCAGGGTGATTTTGCTTACCCATATACATGCACCTACACAGCACAAATGCACATACACAGCACGTCCACAAAAAATAAACATTCAAACACACTCTGTGTATATATGTATATATATATATATATATATATATATATATATATATATATATATATATATATACTTACTCACTCAAGTTACACACATGCAGGCACAAAAATGGATATGTACACATGCTGACACAGTCAGTTTGAAGCTCACGTAATGTTCTTATGTAAAGACATTCAGTGGAACAAATGTGCTGTCATTCATGTGTGCATTCATACTAAGACGCATTGCTCTCCAAATAGACGGCTCATGGAAAAGTTCGCCCTCTGATAAAAAGCCTCAGAGTGGAGAATGGAAGAAGACAGCCTCTCTGGATCGCAACTTCAGTCCACCACAAAACTATACTGCTGGGATGAGGCGGTACGTTTGCATGGATGTATGGATGTATGCCTGTATGCATCCTGTACATGTGTGAGTGTGATACATGTATGCATGTTGTTTGTATTGAAACATTTTGACAACATTAGATAGCAAAATAAGACAAACAATTGCATCCACTTGCCTATTTTGAGCAGATATTAGAAATATTTTCCCATTTTGCATGTAAAAGCATATACTTCATACGTTTGGAGTTTATTGGTGATGAGGAGTATACATTTTGGTTGCCCAGAAATTCTCTCTGTTTAGTATGTGACAGTGGCTAGGTTTGAGTGTGTGTAGTTGTATGCTGCAGTTGAATGTTGCATTGCCTTGTTGCCTCCAGGTCAGGGTCCTATGAAAATGTTTTAGGAACACACTCATCCACACCATCTCCAACATCACCCGACACCCAGCCCCCATCCCCAAGCAGGTACCGTCTCGGCACTAACATTCAGACACACACACATACACACACACACACCTGAACACTGTTACAAAGGAGACTTACAAGTTCATCACTAACACATTATGATCAACATGGACCTGCAAAGACAGAACACCCTCCGCTCACGCAGAACATCCACCTCTAATTGCATGGACATGCAACTGTACATTTGTATGAGTGCCTGGTCTGACTCAAGGGGACGGTTGAAGCACTGACAAGCACTGACGCCCATGCATGCTGATCACAGCCCGTAATCACTTCTGAAGAAAGAGAGCATAGACACCTGCTGCTGCAGAAACACCTACATTGACTTGTCTGTTTACTCGATCATGCATTTCGACTGCATTTTGCCAATAGTATTATTTTCTTTGTCACATCCTGCAGATCTGTGAGTGGAAAGAAACTGTGCTCTAGCTGCGCTCAGCCCCTGGGGAAGGGTGCCGCCATGATAATAGAGACACTGGGACTCTATTTTCACATACAGTGCTTCAAGGTATGTCAGGAAAAAAAAAGAGCACACGTTGGAATGCATGGTTTTTCTACATTTAAATTTATGCATTTAGCAGATGCTTTTATCCAACACAACCTTCATTTGTCAACTATCAATTAGTTCAGGGCTAGACTCCTCCTAGAGCGACGTAGGGTTAAGTGCCTTGCTCAAGGTCACACCAGTGGCAGCCGGGATTTGAACCCACAATTTCCAGGTTACTAGCATGACAGCCATTTACATTTATGCATTTAGCAGACGCTTTTATCCAAATCAACTTACATTTTTTGTCAACTATCAATTGTTCAGGGCCAGTCTCCCCTAGAGCAACTTAAGGTTAAGTGCCTTGCTCAGGGGCACAACGGTGGCAGCTGGGATTCGAACCCATAGGCTACTTGCAAGCTAACCAGGTTCCTTAACCGCTACGCTACGACCGCCCTAGCCAGGTTCTTTAATCACTGCGCTACCCCTGTTACTGTATTATTTATATGTTTGCGCAGCCCTCTTATATGCCCCATGTGTTCCCCAGTGTGGAGTATGTAAAGGACTTCTGGGTGACACCAGCACGGGAACAGATGTCAGGATTCGGAATGGTCTCCTCAACTGTCAAGAGTGCTACATCAAATCGCGTGGTGAGCAATCTGACAGACGCAAAATAGTAGAAGATGCATTGAGTGTGAGACAATACTGGACACTAAACTGTTTGTTGTTCTTTGTTGTCTTCTCTCAGCTGCTGGTCAGCCTACCACGCTTTGAGCTGCTATGGACCTAGATGAAACCTGTAGGAACAGCAACACCTGACAAAGACCTTGACAATCTCCACTGAGGCAACCTTTCCAGTGGAGTGATCTCAGATCTCAGATTAACCAACTGATTAGGAGGGTTTAAAGAGACCCCCCAATATTACACACGTCTCTCTAACTAATGTTTCCTTAAATCAAGCCCTCATTTTTCAAATACTGGATAACAACCCTTTATTTTTGTACTTGTAAAATACCCCTTCCCCCTTCTCCTGTACTTTGTTGTGCTTGACCCATATATTGCAATACTAAGTGCACTGTAGTAAGTCAATAAGAATAGTCGTTTAACTTGAGTTACATTACGTGCTGGGTATTTCAATACAAGTAGTTTTTTAAAGCCTATGGGATCACTTGGTCTGAAAGCTAGATTTCCTCCTCACTGAAATTTATATTCAAACGGCCTCCTCACATGCTCATTTTGCACCTTCATAATAGTATTTGTGTGTGTGTGTGTGTGTTTTTATCTGAGGCATAAGTTAGAGTATGAAGCACACTAGTAACTTTAACTAGTAATCTTTCTCTCTGTATACGGAATCCTATGGGAAGGTCTATAGTATCTCAGTGCTTTTTAAATAGGATCATGTCTTGTGTCTGTGCAGTTTAACATGTATAATGCCTTAATCATTCACGACGTTGTCGAGTTGCTGAGCTCGGTGACTGCAAAGAGCTTTTTGCATGAATTAATCCTCTGATTTATTTGAGTAGTAGTCCAATTCCCCCGCTGGCCTGGCGTGTGCTTTTTTTTTTTTTTTTTTTAGATTGTGTACTTTTTTTCTTTTTTTGCTAAGGAAATTCCGTTTAGGCTATTGAACACATGACCAACTCTAAGGCGCTCCAAACGATTTTATCAGGCGAGAAGCATGTAACATGTACCCATATTGCGCCATCGTTGGTTAAGTAATATGTGTGGCCTACACAAAACCCTACTTACATCGCGTTTTTGATTTAAGTTCTTAAGTATTAGCGTACTGTTCGTTGTAACTCGCTGTAATGTATTTAACTTTATTCGAATGCATGGTTGATGCAAACCATATATCCTTGTATTTAAGTTTAGGAATGTATCTCATTCAAGTTATTAGCTTTCTCTGTGTGTACATTGTATGTTCCTTCTTTTCCCTTTTGAGGGCTGATTTTGCATCAACTTACGTGCCTTATAAACGCAGGTGGTTGCACAGTTTAAGAGAGTTTTGAAATGAAAATGAAAATCCCAAAGATCATCTCAGTTGGGCTACAACGAGATGGTGTGGATGCCTAACTGAAATCCGAATGTCACAAAGGAGCACCTGTCATAGCAAAAATTCCAACCAAACCAACTGATGAAGTACCCTGGAAATCTTGTTTCAGCGTTTCAACAGATTAACGCATGTCTGTTTTTAGAATGGCATATGTTCAGAGCACAATAAATTTCTACAATGTCTTTAATGAAACTGTTATTCATTCTTTGACAAAACCATATGTCACCTACATTTTCCTGTTTTCTGTGAATATTTTGTGAAACTTGAAGCATATCCTTTAAGTGACCATGCACAGATAGACATGTTTCTGCAGAGTTTGAATGATAGGCTGTTAGCTACTTGTTGGTAGTTTAGTCCCATTTTGTAATTGACTGACTGTCCTCTCTAACCACAAAGTAAACCTTCTGTTTCACTTCTGCAAAACTAGCGTTGCTTTTATTGCTTTCCCTTTATATGCAGTTTTTTGTTTTATTTTTTTGTTTGTTTTGCTTTCTTGTGCATTTAGGTAAGGAACGATTTTAACCGGATAAAACGGCAATAAAGTGGACATGGTGTCCTGGAGAATCGTGTGATATGTTAAAGTTCTGTATTTATTGTAATCAATTAAAAACTGAAACGAAATAGAAGAATGAACTGCTATGCAATGGCTTTTATAGCAAGTGTATGTTTGTACAATAAAACGTTGGAAATGCACTGTTCTTATACATTGTATGTAATTGGCATGGTTGCGTGAGTGTGTAATTCAACAGAAATGTTGGACCGTGGTACGGAATTTTGTCCCTAGACTTGAAAAGAAAACGACCGATGTGGTGCTAAATTCTTTAATATACCGTACATCATATTTATTTCGTGGAATAATGCAATGTGTTATGGTAGGCCCATTCACAGCACAGAAGAAATAAAAACTTCATTGGCAGAATCGTAGGCTAGTCTACTATGCATCGCTTTATTATCTATACTAAACCTAATATGCACACTATATAAATAGCCTATCGCTTTTCGTCAATGTCTCGTTGCATGTCCGACTTTTGAGGTTCCCTCTAAATCTAGAACGCGGCCAATTTAAAAATACCTTTAAATAAAACACCATGTCAATAAATATATATTACAAATAAATAGGCTCTTAAATTGTAGGTTAGTTATTGACAACAATCATCGCAATCACTGCTCCTAATTGCAGTCATAGTATGTGCAGTCCGCACTGCACATAAAAATCCGATCAGGGTGTCAAAGCCCATTTGAAATACATTGAAGGACATGGATATATCAGTAAAAATGGGCACAGCTCAAAATCTGACTAATAAAAACATTTCTATCTCACTTTAGGCACAATAGCTAAGGTGCGACACAAATAATACTGCAGGGAATACTTTACCCTCAAAAGAAAACGGGTGGAAACTGTTTCAGCACACACATTTCGTTTGCGTCCGTGACATCAAGCCTATTGTAATGAACACATCTGTCCATGTGAATATTACGTTATCCGCAAACCACTGATTTTCTTCCTTTTGTATGGAATGTGTGTTCCCTCTGACCCAAGTGCTCTCCTGAAGACTCTCTAGAGGTAATGTGTGTGGATATCAGAAAATACTTGTCTTTACCAATCCTCCCTTGTTACCGTTTTGTCTTTGCAAGGAAGAGAGAACGCTGGCGAAGGGTCCGCCGAGAGAGTCCGGCAAGTTTGAGATGGCGTTTGTAGGCGACGCCCACCCAGGACTGGATGTGCTCCCTCCGAAGGTTTCACTTGGCGACGTTTTCATGGACTCAATGTGGCCGGTGACTGTTGGTACACCCGGGGAAGGGCTGAGTCCACCGCAGGTGGAGGTTGGATTTGGGTTTGGCCCCGGCCCTCCTGTGCTATCCGGATCGGTGACTTTAGATTCTTTGTTGTCTTCCTCGAGCGAGTCTGACTTCTTCCCAGAGGATCCGTTTTTTGCGGCAGATGCAGCAGCAGCAGCGCGCTCTTGTTTGCGAAACTTTGCACGCCTATTTTGGAACCATACCTGGAGGGAACGAAAACAGTTTATTATTATTATTATTATTATTATTATTATTATTATTATTGTTGTTGTTGTTGTTGTTGTTGTTATTATTATTATTATATTGCTGTTGTTATTTAAATTATTATTATTGTTGCCAGTTATTATTAGACATTGGCAATGGTCTGTCAACTGAATTTATTTATCATTAGACCCACATAAACTTTGGCTTAGATAAATGATCTTGATACCTGCACACGAGCCTCGGTTAGATCTATTTTGAGAGCAAGCTCCTCGCGTGTATAGATGTCTGGGTAGTGCGTCTCGGCGAAAACTCGTTCCAGCTCTTTCAGCTGCGCGCTGGTGAAAGTAGTTCTTATACGCCTCTGTTTCCTCTTCTCGTGTAAGCCACCATGATCCGTGAACAGCTTGTATGGAACTGAGAATATAAAGGATATAATTTCTTAATAGTCCGGAGAAAAAATGATCGTTAGGAAAAAAATCACAGGCAAATGATGGCGCAAAAGACAAAGAATGTTTACAGAATGTGTCAGTCAGTCAGTGTCATGACATGCCATGTCAAGTTGTTCTATTACTGGAGTTCTATGGTCTTTTCTGAAGCCAACCAATTATTACCAAAATATAGTACAATGAAACATTAATATGGAGTGATCATATACAGAATTAAAATGTTTCATACATCTGAAACTTTATGGCTACTTCGATACGCATGGGTATTAGAAGTTCCTATTCGCACAGCTTAAAAAAGT
This sequence comes from Tenualosa ilisha, assembly GCA_015244755.2. Taxonomy (NCBI): domain Eukaryota; kingdom Metazoa; phylum Chordata; class Actinopteri; order Clupeiformes; family Clupeidae; genus Tenualosa; species Tenualosa ilisha. Next base: position 8,369,909 of record PYXC01000541.1, on the reverse strand, counting down.
TGTCTGACAGTCTTGCTGGTCGCTCTTATCTTGCGACTTCAGTACAGTTCCGTAATCAACTTTACTCCTTGTTTATTGAATTATTTCCCGAGCTTACGTCTCATCGCAAAGTAAATAAATTATGCCAATCATTTTGGCAGTTTGAGGTAATTTTGTTGGCTCTTGAGGGTGTGACAGGGATAGTGTAACCGCATAACCCAATTACCGCTCGTCTGCAATCGCTTCTAACACGATAAATACTTTCATTTGTGTAAGCAAATTTCGTTTCGGTAAATACTAAACACATTTTCATTTTCAAATGCAATAAAGTCCCCCTCTACTATATAACCAACAGGATTTGTTGGCCATGTCACAGTCAGCAGAACCCTTTATTACCTGCAGAGTATGCGCCGCTCTGGTGATCTCGTAACGGGCCTAGGCTGCAAGTGCCTGGTGCCAGTGAGGGACACCCGGCCGTTGCCCCGAAGCTAGTCCGGATGGGGTTATATTGAAATCCACTGGTTTGGCTGCAGGAGCTGAAGTCTGCATAAGCTGATGCGAGACTGGAAGTATCCATTCCAGCCATGCAAGACTCGTAAGCAGATGAGTTCAGGTAAGAATATTCCATTTTATACATTGGAAATCACGCGTCGAAATAAAAGTGCTGCGCTCCAAAACGATATGGGTCAGAGAGTTAATTAGGTGTCTGCTGCATGAAAAATGACTTCTTTATGTACAGCAGCAATGCGAAGACAATGCCCAGACGATGTGCTCTTCTTGCTGCCTCTCCTGACTGTGCTGAGGTAAGGTTGTTCCGACTAGTTTTGTTAGAGGCCCTTCGCGCGCAACACCTTGCATTGTGGTCTCCAGAGCATACAAGTAAGCACTCAAAGGACTTGGATAATGCCGCCAGGCGGTGGGTCTCAAACCCACGATTTTTTTACATGACAATAACTCATCAGTGCACTAGGGCCCTTGCAGTCGCGAGGGGGACCCGTCGCACGTCCAACCTCTTCCATCATCGATTCCCTCGCCCATCTCTAATTAGACTTTAATACTGCGCCCTCCATTACCAAAGAAGACTCCCTGTCTCCCTTCCCTTGTTCTCCATCCCCTCTCACTTCTCTCACGGTCGCTTTCCTCTCCTCCATCTCCGCGCCCCCTAATTCAATCAAAGCACTTATAAATAATGAGAGTTGGGTGACGATTCTCCCTGATCAAATTTCGCACGAGCTTTTAAGCCTTTTAACTCATCATTCAGCCGCGGTGCAATTTTTACCTGGGCCTCCTTCTTTCATCCTCCTCACAGGACTCCGGGGTTAAAGGGGGCGAGGGACACGTACCACGGCTGTAGATCAATTTGACCACAAAATGTATCACGCTGAGTTTTTTTAATGTCCAATTTACCACACAGCAATCGTATCGGCAACAGCTTCTTTATTAATTCTTCCTTAATGCCATGCATTTTAACAGATTATTAATGTCGATGATGTAGGTCTATTTTATTTAATTATCTGTTTATGTTTTATTTAAAACCTATATGCGTTTTTATAGGCTACTTATGAAACGCCACTATTAGGGTAGTCAGTTTAAATTGTCAGATTATTTACCAAACCAGAGCCCGCGGCATTAATGCAACGCACAAAACACAGCCTCGGTCGAGTATGTGATGGCTGCATCATATCAGATTACTCTAGTTTTCTTGCGCTGAGGCCCCAAGTATTTCCTATTTTCAGTGGATAATTGTGTAAATTTTGTAGGCTTTAGCGTAGATCAAACATTTTTAGAAAATCTGGTAACGAACGCTCTTTCTTTCTTTCTTTCTTTCTTTCCTTCTTTCTTTCTTTCCTGCATTGCCCCATACAGCCGACAGCTCCAGAACTATAAATTCATCGTCATATACAAAATTATAATTTGTGAAAGCGGTTTACTTTCGTCTCAGAGGCAATACATTTTACCGACAATTATACCAAACAATTTCGAGGACTAGACAACTCTTCGAATAACCGCGAGAGAATGATGTGTTATGGTTTGGATGACCCCTAAAAGGTAGGCCAGCGTTTGGAAAGGATTGCGAAAACAGAAGGAACAGATGTAAAAGGACATCTGGCCCGCGTGGTGGCTGAACGAAAATCAAATTAACTTCTACTTTCTTCTATTCCTTTGAGGGTAGGAGACCAGACAAAATACAACACCGAGGCATTCACACTTATTAACCCAAATTTCCATATTATAAGACAAAATAACGGCTTCAGTTTTATTGTGTACATCCCTCTATCTCTCTCTGTATAGTATACCCTACAATAGGCTAAAATGAAGCCATATTATAAGAGATGTCAGTATTTGGGCCTTTAATTTTATTAAAATGTGGTTGGCCTAATTAATTTTTGAACCAAGTAGTTACCAACGCCTTTTAACTAAGGAATGCCTCTTCCACACTCTGAAACGTTTTGCACGTATGTGGGTAAACTGTGTAATGGCACCCTGTGGAACTGATTTAGAAATTGCAGGCCTGCTGGTGTTAACAGGCATAGAATTTGGTTTGGGGGCCTATTCACGTCTGTAAGATAATAACCCAGTGCCATACATCAGTTAGCAAATGTAATTTGGAATTTGAAATTGACCAATAAGAATTTGCTGGTGGCAATGTCAAGATCGCAACCCCCACCTGTGTTATTTCAACCCAGTCTAACCTGAGGGCATAATCTGTTGACGTGTCCCGCTGGCACGTGTCCCACAGCCTGTAGAAATGTCCCGAGCAAACCATAGCTAACAGGTCGCCACCTAAAATGTTCATTGTTAGCGGAAATGTTTGTTTCGTCCTTCTGGCGAGAGAGAGAAAAGACTTGAATAAGATTCACATTATTGGACATAGATGATTGAGTGGATCCCGATGTTAATGACCACGTGCCTTTATGACTTTATGCACCAAGAGCCTCACGTTGCGTTATTCAAAGGCAGTCATAAATGCAAAATGACATCAATCATAAACTTCACAAGACAGCTGTCAATGCTTAATTTACGGACATTCATTGCAATTGTTCAAACAATGCAATGAGGACATCTGCCTATGTAAATACAGCCTAGCGTACTTTTCTAATGCAAGTATGTATTATGCAAGAGAGTGATACAAATGGAGGTGGATGATTGTCTCATAAATAACAAAGGTCTTTATGAATGTTTAGACATTATAAAACTAGTAAGGTTATAATGAAGCAAATAAGAGTATACTTCATAAAAGTGGTGAACAGGTGATGGCATAACAACAACAAAACAACAACAACAACATAACAATAATAATAATCATAATCATAATAAGAATAATAAATTGTTTTGGTACTTAACAAACATGACAAAGTTTTCTTGCACAGTAAAATGGGAGCTGCTGCTATGTTCCTGCCCATCATTCTACCTGAATTTTGGGCAGGACTGGCTGATGAGAGCGCTGGTTAGATGTCACTGGATGGTTGTGCTGACCTTTGTTGTAAGACCCCAGGCACACACTGCAAACTCTCACATTAATTTTCCAGGATTGAATGTGGCATTTCTTCAGATAACTTGATTTGCAGATGGGTGCACCTGGTCCTGTCCTACCCTCCAGAGACAAACCTCTTCTCCTTCTTCTCCCTCTCCCCATTCTCATCCCTCCCTCTCTCTTTCTCTTTCTCTCTCTGCTTCCCTGCCTCTGGTCATTAGGCTTCCACGCCGAAGAGTGCCAGCCATTAGCTCAAGGCTAATTGAATTTGGACTGATGTAAAGAGGAAGCAAATGCAGGCTGGAGAAAGGGGCCAAAAGGGAGGTGGTGGGGGAGGATCTGAGAATGTATTAAGTGGAAACAAAATGTGTGTTTTTGCAGTGTGGTGTTTTTTAATTTACTGGTGTGTGTGTGTGTGTGTGCGTGTGTGTGTGTGTGTGTGTTTTGTGTGTGTGTCAAGAGGAGACAGTGAGTGCATGTGACTGAATGTGTAGAAAGAAAAGATGCAACAGCTCTTCCCACTATCTCTCCACAACATACACACACCCTCCACAATAATATCAAAGTATTTGCATCCCTTGGGCTCCCTGTTCTTGTGTCCACCACTAGCAGTCTGAGACAGCATCCTCCTGTGGTCAGAAATCACTCTGTGCCCCACCAGCCCCTTGGTTCTGGCTCTGACCCCCACCTACCCCTCCACCATCACCCAGTCAGAGAGCTTTTAGGTCGGGTGTCACTGGGAGATTGATGGGCTAAGGAGCGGAGAGTATGGAGGAGCAGGTGGTGTAAGGAGCAGACATGCCTCCTCCTGATGACTGGAAAGGGAGCCTAACTCAATAAGCAAAGACTCCGGATGGTTGGCAGCCATTTGGCCATTTACAGCCCAGAGTGATGCACCCATTGCAGCACCCATTGCCACTGTGGAGACTGTGGTCACCAGTACCAGCTTATAACAAATGGTATTAGTGTTTATTTACGCATTCATTTTTAATGGTACATTTGAGCTACATGCATATATATGATTATATGGCTGAGTTGTTGTTGTTGTTGTTGTTGTTGTTAGGTGTTTAGCATGAGGATTTTTTTTTATAAGAAATGCTGTAAATGTTTTGACTATCCATTATAGTGTGAGGACAGGGAACTAGAGTTTACAGTTGAATGCATCTATGTTTTTTTTTTCCTTTACTTTTAGTTATTTTCACACCATAACAAATCACGCTTGTTTACCATACCAGACTCCTCTCTCATATGGTCCCTTTCCCTGCATGACTGGCCTGTAGTCTTATGCTGTGCTCAACTATAAAGTTGGTTGTCTATATAAAAAAAATGAACAAATGTTGCTGAGTGAAATCCAATATCAGTTTCCCAAATTGGCTTCTCATCTGTAGAAAGAGAAGAGCCATTCCAACAAGTTATGACAAAAAACAGACTCAGAGCGGGATAGCATAGGAGCTACAAGAGATAACACAGGAGGCGCGATGCAGTCTCAGACAACAATAACCTGGAATTGAATAAAACTACAATTGTGGCCTTTCAATATGCATTTTTTGATGTGACACTTTGAAATGATAAATAAATCAGCACCCAGCACCATGCTGACTCAAGGGCATACTGTATGCTATATTTATCTATAAATGCTGACACGCATGCTGGCAATCGGGCATAGTCAAAAAAATGCAATTCAAGGACAAGAAAACATATGAAGGACAAAAAATCATCATAATAAATGAATCAATAAAAGACCAGTGCAGTGTACATATGAAGCATAGTTTTCAGACATCTGGTAGCCCAGTTACATGTGGACAGGTAGGTTAGGTCCTTATTCATGTGGTTTGAGCTCTTGCAGTTACAGTGCAGGCTAGCACAGGCTACAGAAGCCATGTCTGTTGAGCCCAGGAGTTATCCCTTATTGTAACGCTGTCTGTCGTAGATCAAATTCAGTTTCGGCTTAAATTTAGGCTTTAGGCTCCAATTTAGGCTTCAGGAAATTAAACCAGATTTTCACAGACTCCTACCCATATGCTGACGCGTGCTGGCATGCTGTTGCTCCAGGAGATAAATTAAAACAGTGTAAGCTATAGCCTACCGTTGAAGAGAGAGGGTAACTAACACCGAAATATGTTTTGACATGATGATTTGACAACGACACACAGACAGACAGATGGACAGGTACAGACATACGCTTCTTATATTTAAAGACAGATCTTTCAATAGATCTATTTAAAAAAAAAAAAAACCATACTGTCTCTACTCGAGTATGTGCGTGTGTTGGGGGAGGGATAAAATAATAATGAAACCTTGAAACCTGATGGGTAAAATATATTCCGCACGTTCATGATGGCTGATCCAGGGCCCGGAGGTTAAGTAGTCTGGAGTCGAAGGCGACCATACATCCACCACAGCATAAGGGCTGCAGCGCATAATCCAATCTGCGCTGGGAATTCAATTAAAGCGGCCCAGGGCGCGCTGCGCCAGGCAAAGGCCGATCGGAACGACGCCCGTTCGGAGCTCGGCAAGTTACCCTAGAGCACCTGCAGCTTTTCGGTCGAGACAGACGGACGGGCATGGAAATATATACATATATATATATATACAAAACTTGCTGTTGTCGGTTGTTTCATACAGTTTGTCATATTTAGCTTATATGAAGGCGATCACAATTGTAGCCTATCCTGAATTCAATATTAAGCTGACATCTGACATAGAAAATTCGACGACTTAAAGTCGACGCAGCAATGTTCTAGACTGGCATAACTGGGCTACTACTACTGAGGTTATGTATGTATTTATATATTTATATATTTAATTATTTATATGAAAAAACACATAATTGACAAAAGGGAAAACTACACATACATAAGACAGAAGGGAGTATGTGTGTATAGGCCTGCTACTGACACATGCCCTTTGACTCAATTCACACAGGTTGTCCAACGAGGGGAAAACTGAATGTAGTGGGCTAGTTTCACTGTATTGGATGCTTGCAGACAAACTGATTCATTTCACGTGACAGTTAAATTTTGCATAAATGTATTATATAGGCCTAATGGAGAAATTTTATACAAAATTATAACTAGGGCGCCGTGTCCCTATCCCTTTCACTCCATCTTTTCTTCACAATGCAAGCACCTGCTGGCCAGACGCATGAGAGGGCGCATGCGTCCTCCATTGCTTCCCAGACCTTTGCGCTGTCTGGAAATTGTCTACATACTGGCACCTGCTGCTGAGCTAGACGGGTGACGATTAATCAGAGAATGAATCATGGGGTAATATGTAATTACATATTCATAAGTGTAATAACCATAAAGTCACGATTAAACACTACATTAAACTTCATGACCAAAGCACTGTAGGATACATCTTCAGACCCACTTATCATACAAGCCATGCATCATACATAGATTACCCTGGCAGTTACGTAAATGTATGAATTCAGCTTTCATGTGGACACCTGACACAGCGTAGTCCTTCCAGTTGTGGTGTCCAGCGTAATTAGAAAATGAAGGCTAGTTCGGGGGGCCTACTTTAGGTTGGGCTTTCACAGAAAAAAAAAAAAAATGTCAACGCGCCTGCGCTGATGTCGACAACAACATACCTATTTGATAGAATTAATACTAGGCCTACATGTTACGTGTAGCCTACCATTCAACACATTTAACCTAGGGTTAGACGTTACATTTTAATACCGCGACATTCCTCTGCAAGTTTAGCTCCCAGGTGGCTGCAATGGAGCATGTGCGCATCGAAGCTATAATATTTGTCAAAGACTTGTAACTAGCTGATATGAACATTTTCCACGTATTGGAATGGAGCTTCTTGGTCTACAAAGTTCTCCTGGATTTACGTATATATATATTTATAAAGTTATGTGCATCATTACTATTGTGGCGTCTGAGGTTTTTGACTGATTAGAATATCATGTCATTGTCTCAGGAGACACGAAAGAGAGACTATTATATTTATTATTTGTCAATCAGCTCATGTTTTCAGTGTAAGTGCTTCCTCTTGAAGTTCTAACATAAACAAATGTATTTCTATTTTTTATGTAACATTAAATGATTTTCCATGGATTTTTTAAAAAGGCTATTCTGCTGCCAGGGAAAAGACCCTACCCCAAGGTAGGAGTTAAAATACTTATAGGAACTGTTGTCATAGGAACTACAACAGACCCAAGTTCCAAGTAGCCCTATGTCACCCGCCGACCACTTCGCTTCTCTACGTTATCTAAGTTATCTAGGACGGCCAACACCTTGCGCAGGTCAGTCTAGACCAATGTTTGGTTCCGCGCTGGTGGAATGACCTTCCAAGTGCTACCAGATGAACTGATACCCTCTCCACCTTCAAAAAACTCTTGAAGACCCAGCTCTTCCAAGAATATCTCCTGGCTTAAATTTTGAGAATGCACTTAACCTCTTATAATTAATTTCCATGTTATACTGCACTTTTTATTACACTATTGCACTTTCAACTTAAAATAGTGCAGTTTTTATGTTAGCAGTATGCACTCTTTGTTAGTTTCTTTGTGTCATTGTGTTGTAACTTGAATGTTATCCTCTTTTGTAAGTCGCTTTGGATAAAAGCGTCTGCTAAATGCATAAATGTAAATGTAAATGAAAGTAGTGCCAAAGGTTCTATGAACTGCAAAGAGCACTGTTGTGAGAGAAGCTCCTTATAGTTGGATGCTGTTGGTAACAAAGTATTAAGACAAATTAACTAAAATGGTCCGATGTGATACTGGCTACTGACCATGACAGCGTGTGCCTGGTTTTGGAATTAACTGTAAAACACGAACCTGAGTCTTATCTTCACCTATGATATTGAACTGGCCGTTATAGCCACGCCCAATAAAGGGCTAGATAAACACGACATTCAGCCCTGAGTACTGGCATAAAACTAAAGAACAAATCCAAAGTCTTGTAAAAACAGGCTCTGTATTACAATCCCAAATTAGTTGACCGTCTTTTGATGGAGGTGCCAGGTTGTGACGTTCGCACTTAAGGTATCCAACTGGATGAAGAGGACAACACCTATTTAGGCTGGAAAAGTCCATCTCGCATTCTAGTTGGGAGGCTTGTCTCAGTGAACAAACATCGCTGGGGCAATTGTTCTAAGATGCAATCAGTCAGTCAAACTAGTCTACTGATTTGGGTTATGGTGATGGAGTCGTGGGGGCATTCATTTCAGTCTCACTTGAGGACACCTCACTTGCGAAGGAAAAAAGATTCTTATAACTTAGGCACCAGCGAAATAGCGCCGAGAGAGCCGATTATTCCAACATTAGACCATTCGCCCGCGGGACATATGAGTGACGGACTGCCTGTGCCAGTGAGACTTTTTGGGTCTGCAAGGCTGCACCAAGGCCCAACGAGCAAACCTAATGAAAGAGATGCTAAAGGATTCTGGAATCATTTCTTGTTCAGAAGACGATCAGGCTTTCAATCTGTTCTACCCATACAGAACAACGAAGTACGTCAGGAGAAATGTAGAGCAATTCCTTTCTGGCAGGTAGGAAAGACATGACGGCCTATCACTTTGCCAAACATAAGACCCACCATATTGAGAGGGTACATAACGATTTATTTGCACATATTATTTACAGAGAGTTGCCCACGAAGACTGCGAACCCCAGCTTCTGAAAAACAACGTCTGCTTCGGGAAATGTCGCAACCCGCGGACCAGTGATGATTCCACTGCTTGCCTGTTGTGCTCGCCAGTCAAGTTAATTCACAAGGTAGTGCAATTAAAATGTAAAGACAACGTAGAGGTTACCAAAGACATAAAAATGGTTGAAGAATGCCAGTGTAAGGAGCATGCAGGAAGGAATGTTATCAATCAAAGTGGGCCAGTCCTAATGGACCCCAGCATTGGACATTAGTCTGAGACGCACAAGGATTTTGTAAGTAGGCCTAGTCTGTAGATTTTTTCCTCTCATGTGAAAACCCTAGCATTGCTTTAAAGAAATACTTTGAAGAAATTAAAAATGTATGAATTAATGAACAAAATGACAGCAGTTTATTTATTATTTTTTCAAAGTTGAAATTCTGTGTGTATTTGGAAATCTACAATTGCTTTGGATGTAATGAATGACTGGTCTGATCTGTTCACTGTTCTATCCCAACATGAGTAACTAATCTCCTACTTGAATAAAAAAACAGAGACTAATAAAACGCTGTTCTATAACACAATTTATTGCAAATTTCTTGACAGATCTAACATGTTAAAATACAGTAAACCCTTATAAGCTACAATGTTTAGAACACTTTCACAAATTAAACAAAATATTTTCCCTTAACCTACCAGTGCAAAGACAAGCATTGTGCAAACGATACCCACTTCAATTCCAATACAAAACTACCGTCTTGCATATTTCTATACACATTCACCCTGGAGTAGCCGATAGGGTACATGTAGCCCACCTTCACAATGTTACCTTCTACATGTTTACACTTCAGCTGCTGCCTGACAGACATCGCCCGGCTATTCTTTGGCACAAAATATTTGTTTGCATTGAGTCTTGTATTGTCAAGTGCGCAATTAAGTGTATAATATTTGGAGTAGGCCATTAGGCCTATTTGCTTTGTCACGTCTCACATTGAAAATGCCTTGTGGCCTATCAGTCTAGTTTATGTTAACGAAATGTGTCGTTGTTAACACTGTTGATGTAAATGTAACAACATTGCTCACGAGATGTCACTCGGAGATTGGAGAGGTAATTTGAAAGTAAAGTGATTCCTATACACGTTGGCAGCTAATTATAGCCAGCAGGGGGAGCTCAAGAAACAGATTACTGCCTCTGGACAGACGTGTGCTCACTTGCGAGCACTAGGAGGATGAATGTGGAGATGTGAATTAATTCACATTTCAGTGACATGAAATCCAGCACATCTGGTTATGCACGATGGATAAGAAGATCAACGTCCTCTGTCTTACCTTATTCATCTAAAACTTAAAATTATGCAAAAAATAGCAAAAAAGGGACAAATCCAGCAAAATGTCTTTGGATATCAATGGTAAATATGAATAATTGAGTCCTATGTATAAGTAAATAAGATTGTTTGTGCTACCCTACAAACAGCTGTTCTACTCATTATCTAAAAGTAATATTGCCATGTCATAATTTCTAAACAAATAAACATAATTTGGACATGGTTCATATATTCCCAACCTCATCAAGCTAACATTCAATGCAAACGTAAGATAACTGCTGTAATGCGGTTAATGTAACAGTGACTGTATCACTGGTATATCAGACTATGGCATCAATATGTCAGCAGTTAATATGCTGTGGAGTAGAGAGGACTGTTGTTGCCAGGACAAAAAAAAAAACAGGGGGCAAAACACATATCTGGACATTCAACAAAAGCACTGATGTGGTACAAAGTGCACAATTATAAGTAATGAATAATGAATAAAGTCAATTTTAAACATTTCAACATAATTCTCTTGTCACCTAGAATGGTCAAACTCAGTACCGAGCCGATATTCTTTTGGCAGATCACTTGATGGCTTTTCATTAAAATTTAGGTAGTCATGCATTTGGTATGAGCTTACCACACATGCAAAGTCTTACAGAAAATGTTGTGTGGCAGTACTAAGTAAGGAAACAAATCTGAACAAATCTGTATTCTTACCAGAAAATTTCTGAAATGAAAATAATTTTTGGCAATATCATTTGGATTGCTTTCTACGAGTATTCAATATCTCTGTTTAACTGTTCTTTTTAGTTATGCTGTGTCTAAGTTATGTTTACAATTTTTTTGTCAATTATGCACACTACATGCTTTGAGTTCATGTTTTTGAGCTTTCGTTCCTGAGTACCGTTAATGTATTGATATTGTGGCAAAAAAACAACTAGAAAACAAACTATACTCCGACCAAAGTTCTCTTGTATCTGCAGAAAAATACAAACTCTTTTCTCTTTGTGCAGAAAACACACCACACACCATACCCAGCTTCCTCTGTGTGCTTGTCAATGATTGTGCGTGTGTTGAGGGTGTTCTTTAACCATTTCCAGCCCTGAGGAGAGGTGAATGTTTTTGTAAAGCTCTGAGCACCTCCCTGAGGTTGATCTGAGGTAGAGCATGTAAAAGGTCACCATCCTGCAGGGTGAACTAAGTGACCTTGATGAGATACTTAAGCAGATCATTGAGCATAGTGCATTAAGTCGTCTTGATGGGGGACTTGTTCTGATCATTGAGCGGTGTGCACTAAGTCATTGTGATGGGGGACTTGTTTTGAGCATGGAATAGGGTGCACTAAGTCATCCTGATGGGGGACCTGTTCTGATCGTTGAGTGGCATGCACTTGCCGTCTTGATGGGGGACTTGTTCTGAGCGTTGAGTAGTGTGCACTAGGTCATCTTGATGGGGGACTTGTTCTGAGCGTTGAGTAGTGTGCACTAGGTCATCTTGATGGGGGACTTGTTCTGAGCGTTGAGCAGAGTGACATAAGGGACTCCGATGAAGGCCCATTTCTCACTGGGCCAGAAGAGTATGACTGGCCCTCTCTCTGGGGCCTCTGACACAGCATCAAAGTAGGCGAAACACACACAGCCCAAGTAGGATGCCAGGCAGATGAGAATGTGCCTAGGGGGAAGAGGACAGGAATCAAACCTGGGCAAACAAGGTTGCTCCAGTGGATTGTATTTTAGTCAAGTTCTAAATGCACCATTACTAAGAACGAACATCACTATCAGTTAATATCGGCCTCGTTGACTGGTACTGGAATATCAACAAAGAATATGGATTTATGGATAGCATGGACTGATTTATAATGAATATCTTTGTTTTCCTGTCAATAAAGAATGTAAGAACCAACCAAAAGAATGGGCTGCATCCCAAAGATGAATTGAGGGGCATTCACTTACCATACACAGTGCAGATAGGGGAAATTGACTGATGACCACATTTCACAGAAAATGCGATCACTGATCCAGCAAAGTAGCGCCAGTGTCCACCAAAATCCTGAAATCAGGCCCAGTTTAAAGACACGGGGGTTTTCACACCTATGATTACACACACACACACACACACACACAATTAACCCATGTGTTGTCTCACAAGTTTTCCCTCATACATAATCAAAGCTTTTGAGATCAAAGCTTGAAAAGAAAGCCAGCAGGATCATTATGTTGTGGAAGTAACTAAACTCTTTCACAGGCCCAATTTCAGAACTAGAACTGGCTTTAAACTGATGGGGATGGTGTTGGCGTCACTACAGTGAGAGACAGCTGTTTAACACTTAGGCTATGGGTTCCTTTATTGCTCAGTTTGTGAATGTTACCAGACATCTTTTGTAGTCCCTACAGCTCTCTTCTCCCTGATTTCTGATAACAAATTCCTAGTCTATCGTATTTGTCAGCAACAATAAATGTAGGCTAATTGATAAATTAAGCTACTGCTGTTCTCCCAAACACAATAGCCTCTCCACGGCCAGGCTGATGCTTATATAACTGACACATATGTGACTGATACCCATAGTCAGACACAACACAACCGACAGGGTGTGGATCAGCACTGGAGGAAGACGATAAAAACAGGCATGGGGGGTGGGGGTGGGGGTGGAAGGGGATGTTCATAGACAGCACACTGATAAAGATTAAGATTGGAGGGAGTAGACCAAGAAAGAGGAAATATAAACAGATCACAACAGTAAGTACAGGAGTTTCCAACTCTTCCCTTTAGGGGAAAATAACATAGGGGAGACAGTAAATACACTGTTTACATGATGCTATGAGTGCCTGTTATCATCCAAACAATAATACAATAATAATACAATACAATAATACAATACACTGCACATTCCCAGTATAATGCAGCTTTGCTGAGAAAGTGGTTTAGAATTTATCTGGTTAGAATTCATCTCTTGGTTGTTAAATGACCTTATTTATTGTTTACGACATTACTCAAAGGGACAACATGGCTGAGGTGTCAGGGTGCCCACAAAGAGGTGAATGTGTGAGACAGGACAACACAGGCACAGGCTTCACACCGGGTGAAGTGTGTGAAGTACACCACCACACTTCAACAGATGGCTCTTCAAATGATGGGCTCAAAGAAACACAGATTCTTCCCAGGAATCTTGGTGGACCCAGTTATTATGAAGATACAATCATTTGCACATGAAGTATTTGCAAATAAATAGTAAAAAACTTACAACATACTTTCTAGGACTTCAGTTCCTCTTTCTAGGAGTGTGAGTAATCTCGTCCAATCTGAAATATTTCAACTAGACCTCACTATTGTATAGTTATGATTATCCTTTTGTCAAAAAATAAATTACTGTTTGGGTAAACAATGCTACAAAGAACTGCTTGTGGCTCTCTGTGGACACATATGCCAGTAGTTCAGCTGTCACTTCAAATGACAACCTGGGGCCTAATCTCAATATAGGATTTTTACAGAAAACTGCCTAACTGCTTTTAGGGGGGAAACTCCTATTTTAGGATCACAATTTTGCCATTACAAAACCATCCTTACCTTTGAATTTCCCAAGTTAGGACTGATAAGTTAGGACGGCCCAGACCCTGTCCTAAATTCAAAATAATAAACTTAAGCCTGCAGCAGCCAAAAGCCTATAACAATGAACAACTGACAAAAACACTTAAAACAACACAGAAAAAGAAATTTTAGAACTTTACATGTGTTCAAGTCATTTAGGAAGAATGTACAATTCATCATTCCAGTAGAAAGTTCTCCCTGTTCAATAGCCATTTAGCCTTGGGAATTCCAGGCCTAAGTTGGCCAGTCACACAGTGTCAAAAACACTTGATGACACTTGACACTTGAGGAATGAGATAACAAATGCATCAGTTCATGGGAGGGATGGTAATAGCCTGGGTCAGGCATACCAAACATAGCATGAGTCAAAAATATAATAAAAAATAAGGATGTGGAATAAGGCCAAAAAAAGCACTATGTCACTAAAAACAGGGTTAGTGAGTCATCAGACAGGAATGCCTAACAACTTACATTTTCAGCATAAATAGAAAGAGTGCTGCCACACCATGCCAAAACCACTTTAAACTCAACACCCAACAACCCAAATAGACATGGAACAATACCACAAGCGCCAGTCGCACTTCCTTCAAAAACAACATCCAGAATCTCAGAATGTTTCAGAGACTCAGAAGTAGCAGATCGAGTGAAACCTGTCCATGTGGCATTTGGTTTTCTTTTCTTTACAGTCATTATTCGACCCACCTTTCAAGCAACAGTCCACTCATTCATCAACATGCAGCTTTGTAAACATTTGGGGCCAATCAAGGCAAGAGGCAAGGCACCAGCAACCTCCACTACACAGGAATTTCGTCCCAAAGACAATGGCCATCATCTGTGTTAAAGCACTGCATTCCAAACAGGGGGAAAGGTTTGGGCCTACATTGAAAGCCCTCTGACCCATAGTGCAAAAACAAGCATGCAATACTGGGTGCTGGGGAACAATGGCTTGCCAAGTAAGTCAGGGTTTAATGTCTACAGGCCCCACTCCACCCAGCATTAGAAGGAAAAAACATTTTTCAGTGCCAATCTGACAGTGAATAAATACTGTAATCATTTCTTAAAAAGTGACTACCTTCATGCACAAACCAGTCTGGTAGTCTCATTGCATTTACTGTTTAAATGATGAAGCAGTAATGGCTAATGGGGCCGCCGCAGAGATCATCTGTGAAACTATATTATGTTGTATTGGGGAATTTTGTCATTTTAAGAGACAAACTATGCTCCTCGTTCAAACATCAAAATGGTCAGTTAGAACATTTAAGAGTTAACAGATGATCATGTATACAACGTGATTTTTTTAACATTCATGTTGCCTACAGAGCAGGAACCTATTTTCTCATCAGCATTATCCAGTAATGACATGAGGATACTGTCAGGTTCAGGAGGCAAAAACAGCACGTACTATACCACAGTGAGAGCCACGTGCCACCATAATTAAAGAAAACAGAGATTACTGCTCATGCATGTGTACACACACATACACACACACACACACACACACGAGACTGAGTCTGCCTCATTAATTCCGGATGAAGCAGCTGGAAGTAGCCAGCAGTGTTATATTCTACCCTGCTAAGGTCAGATTGATCATGCAATGCTTTATAAAAATAAGGCCCTAAGTTTCCATTCTGTTTTTGCCTTTCCAGCCAAGTACACTCACGTTTGCATACTCTCAAGTCTACTGACCATTCAGCAATTTAACAGGCAAATGACTAGTGCAGATGCCTATTGTGTTTGGAAGACTTGAAAAGCTTCAATTGTGGCATTTATTTTTGTCTGTCCCTATAAAGTCTAAACTAATCTAAACATATATCCCCACAGACTGACTGGAAAAGGCCAGGATCAGTCACACATACACACACACACACTGTCCTGGAAGTGTTTTGTCACACACTACTAGAAGTGCAAATCACACTATAATGCTGGGCAATGCAAATAGTACTTGCTCAAACAAATGTAACTCTTACAGAGAGCGAGAGAGAGAGAGAGAGAGAGGAGAGAGAGAGAGAGTGAGATGTCCCTCACCGTCTAAGCTCTGTGATCAGCAGCACGGTGCAAGGGATACCCAGCATCATCAGTGACACAGAGTTGATGACAGGCTTGACAAAGGCCAGCCCCGTGGTAACGCCTGACAGCAAGCCGATGACCATTTTAAATCGCATCCTGCAAGGAAGAAGCATGGGAAAGGTCGTTAGTCACTGGTCACATGGATCAGGATCTAAACAGGTTGGGCAAGAAACACTTTCTGTGGACCCAGTATTCATTCAAGCATTACAAATGCATTCATTTACAACCTGAAGTGTCACAAAGCCTTATAAGCTTCTCTGGCCTTTTCATATGAAGGAATCATACCAAATGTCTGTTATGGTGTCTAATTGATTTTCATGAGTAACTATGTGTTCATCTCACTTTACTTAGAGTATGCATTGAGTGCTTCTAACTCTTCATTGTTTGCCATGAAGAATTGGACATAAAAGGACAATTAACAAATTAAAGCTTCATAATGCTTTGTGACTTCAAGTTCTAAAGGCTTACATGATGTAAGGGATAATGAACAACATGGGTATATCAGTTAATATTGCACGTTCCAGGTGATAATAATTTGATCAAGCAGTGGTATAAAACATTATAATGCCTTATGAGTACAATCATTAGAAAGTACAAATGATATGAACATGACTGTCATTAGTTATAAGGCTTTATGAAGGTATTATAACCCTTTATGAATGTGTTTATAATGCGTCATGAATACTGGGTTCATAGAAAGTGTTACCGGACAAACTTTATATGGTGACAGACAAAAGAAAAAAGGCACCAGTATATTTTAGTTTCAACAGTTTCTGTAGTTCAAAGTTTTTACAGTGCTGTTTTCACAACACAACCAATGGCTTCACTAATGGTCTCAGTGTTAAACAGCATAGAAGTATATTATCTATTATCATTGGAGATAAGTAAACAACTGCAAACCTTTGTTTTTTGATACAACAAAGATGTGCTTGTTTTGGTTAGATTTCAGTTTAATTTCACTGCTGGGTATGCCCTGGAAATCAGTAAATGAAGGGTCTCCAGACTTATTCTCCATCTCAATAGCAAAAGATTAGTCTGTGTACGATGTATCATGGCATTGCACCATTATTGACAAAGTTTTTTCCACAGACAGGGATTTACATCTCCTCCATACCAATCATAGAAGTTGAAAATGACTGTTTCTCTTTACACAATATTTCCTGATCTTCCAAATTCCAAGGTCATTGCTCTTGTGTTACCTGGGATAACAATGGTAGAGGCTTGCTTTTCTGTTCAGCTTTTTTGTTCTAAATTTATGCTTTGGTTAATTCATCTGAATCACTTCCAGTGTTTCGACAGACAGACAGAAATTTTAAGATCGTAAAATTTCTGTAAAATATTAATTGTATTATGCTGCATTGTTTTTGTCTGAATTTGCTTCTCCTGAAGGATGGATTCATTGGGGTACTGAAGAGAATTCTGAAGAGATTATTTTACTTCCTCTTTTTAGTCAAGCTCACTGTGACTGCCATATATGCACATTGTCCAAATAAAAAGGCAAGCAAAAAAGTGTTCCTTATATCTAGTGAGAAAATAATCCTGATAGAAGTGTCCCCTATAACCAGTGTGATTTTTTCTGCAGAAATAATTCAAAAGCAAAGACTTGTGACTTAAAAAAAAACATACTGTGGTATGTTTCTGTGACCGAACTAGTTGTTGTGACAGGCAGCCATCACTGCTACCTAACAATAGACTATGAACTGATGACCCAACAAGCCCATGGTAATAGTGTCAGCGATCCCTCTGTCTGGGCAGTGCTATTCTTGGGCAGTGAGGAACCAATGGTCACATGACACATAATACACCAGAAAGCTCTGGGTTTAACATGGAGTGAGCCTGAAAGTTCACCCTGTCACCATGTAATGTCTACTGGAAGGAAGTGTATCAATGCTCCATTTTCAAATAATTTGGAATACAGTGTTGCTAGCTTGCAATGAAAATGGCATTCATAAATTCTCTTGAATCATAGAGTAAGTGTGGAAAAGGTGATGCATTTACTGTCCAACTTTGTCAGAGACCGTCAAAAAATAGCATTCCTGGTGAACCCATCAAAGGCAACTCAATTTATCACAGAAAATCTAATAAATTCCATGCAGAGACAACTTCCAGTACTAATGGGCTGAGCTTATGTCAGATGGACATATATTGGAGAAAGGTCTTTGGTCAATATGGGGGTAAATCAGTAGCCAGAGAGGCATATTGCAGATGTTAAGGCTATGTCTTTTCAAGGGAAGTACAGTGCTGTTACACAAGTCAAGCCAGCGCTCATCATGAATTTGCTACACTCTTATTTCTGAGAGACAGAGTGAGTGTGTTTCATCTGCCTGGGTTTATCATCTTTTGACAAATGTATGGCATGTCATGAAAGAGTTAGAATCAAGAACACAGACTTAGAAGCTGACAAGGAATCAAGCATTATTTCCAAAACATTCCACTTATATACAGTGAAATCATTGTCCACCGTTCACAAACTGTTTCTTATCCTAACCATGCATGTGTACCAAACTAAACCTGCAAACTTTCTAATTTTTTTACAAATACATTCATAGCAACACAATGTAGTTTTCCTTACCTGGTTAACCTAATGACTTCAGAGTCATTCAGAAGTCACACTGACTTTAACAATAGGAACAATGAAATATGACACTACCTGTGCACACCCGTAGCACCTGGTGTTGCACTGACGCATTGTTGTTGCATGTCCATTTTTGATTAATTGAGTTAAGAGTGTGCAATGCCTGTATATTGCTAACTGATGGAAAAGAGGATTCCTACATTGGGTCATTTTAAGTTGGTTGGTAAGATTAGAAATCCTTTTCTTAGTATCCTTCACCAGTTACATGGAAGTTAAATGGACATTCCAGAGAATTAACAAATCACATACTAATATTTGTCATACATATTGTCCCCACTTTTCTTGATGTGAATGAAATGAACAAAGAATGATTGGGCGTAGCCATGCAGTCTTTCAGGTACAACTAGTATGTATGGACGATGAAATGAATGTCCTTTAATTATAGTGTGAACTGTCTAACCTGTCTTTCTTGAAGACTCGTGGCAGGTATCTCTTAGGAAACCACATTCCAATGGCACACATAAGCACCCAGAGAATGGCCAACTCATCCAGCATCTGCCCCAGGAAACTAAGGGTGGCATGGAAATAGGTGGATCCAATACCTGTAACAGATGGGAGGAGAACATCAAGAAATTACTGAAACTACAAACAACGCCAGCAATATGAAGTACAAAAAAAAGTCATGAAATGATTCTGCTCAGTACAAGCACTGCTTGGCATTGTAATTTGATCAGTGATTTAAGGGATACGCCACCATTTGGGGAAATATACTCATTTTCCACCTTTCCTGGAGTTAAACAATTGAGTTTTACCTTCCTCCAGTTCATCCAACTGTTCTCTGAGTCTGACAGTAGCATTTTAGCTCCAGCCTAGTATAGTCACTGGTGCTAAGTCATAGATCACTTAATCAGGTTAGACTAAAATGTCAAGGAATAAATACTAAATAATCAAGGAACTTTGCAACCTATCATGAGATTAGTGGCTTGCACTACTTGTGTGTGGAAATTTGTGATTTCCCTAAATGATAACAAGACAGTGCAAAGACCACAGGCATGACACTGTGGCACTGATCTGGCACTGTGTATAATTAATTAACCCTGCCTTAAAACTCTAATTTCAAACTCCATTGCTCTGCCTCAGTCTTTGTAATTTACAAAAAGAGCTGTGCTACATATCTGTGCCAATTACTGTCTTTTTTCAAAAGTGGGCATCCAAAGGCAACACTTTTTTGATTGTTACAAGATACTCAGGAAATCTTAGCATCTGTTCTTTTAAGGAGTTTTCTTTCTAATACACTAATCCTGGATTTAGTGCTGATCAAGCCTCTTAGCAACTGAAGCAACAGACGATCTCAGTATAAAGTGTGCACAGCACATGTTTTTGACCCAACTAAATGCGAAACATCATATTCTGAAAATACAGACTTGTCTGCCCTTGTTTCTGTAAAGTACAGAAGGCCTGTCCCTACCCTGTAATAATAACAGATTAATGACTGATTTCTGAAAGAAGCAACTCCACCACTACTGCCCACAACCCTAACCCATACAGACTTCATCGCAACCTTCTTCAGGAATTTGAGGATTATCTGAATGACCTTTGGCACTCAAAGGCCAAGGGCCAGGTTGATGGGCGGTGCAAGACATTTGTGCTGTGGGCACACTTGGATATCAGTGGAGGAACTGAACAATCTCCACAAAAGGGCTGTGCACAGGCGGGACAGGCATCTACTACAGAGGCTGTTTTATCTATGATGACAATGTCCAAGCAGTGTTTATCACACTGCTGTGGAAACAGAAAAGTGACACTGTGTGGGCTTTGGGTACTCCGATTACACAAAAAACTGATCAATCAATAATTGTTCAACAGATACAGGTTTTCACTAATCAAACACAACAAACCTATCAGCATAGCAACCACATAACCACTGCTATTGTTTAAAACTGTGCTCTGACTCACTAGAAGGTCTAGTTTTCTTAAGCCGACAATTAACATACTCACACTCACACACACACACAGTGTGAGAGAAATACATAGACATATTCCAAGTGGCCATGTTAGCTTTGACTTCTGAATGGTGTTTAAAGGAAGCACGCTTGTTTTGGAGATGTGGAGTGAATGACCTGAGAACTATGGCCTATTTCAGCCATGGCTTGAAATATGATGACCTCTCAAGATATTTATGAGCTGGATGTCTTTCAACATCCAGCACATCTGTGGTTGACCGGAGGATTAAACTTTGGCCTAGTTCCTTATATAGTCTACAATTTACACATGGCACTGGGGTTATTGGAATAAACTAAACAGGCTGGAGCCTTGACTGGAAAATAAGCATGAGTAAACTGATACGTGATACATTTGTGTTGTTTAAATCGAACTGTGCTGACAAAGCTGTAAGTAATGATCAGTAGTAAAGCAAATGAATTTAATAGAGACATGTTAGTGGTTTATTAAACTACACATTCCAAATATATAGAGGACCTGTGGGTTGTTAAATACATCATAAAATAACTGCTGTAATTAATCACAGGCAGTTATTTCTTTGTGTTTAGTGATGAAATTTGATGAAGATCCCAGGTGGCAGACAAGGCATCAGCTGTGGACTACCTTTCCAAGCGATGTTATAATGATACTTACCTACAACCACCAGAAGAATCCATATTAGATAAATTCCACTGTTGTAATGTGTGGCATATTGGCGGAATAACCACATCAAAATAGGTGGCAAAATAAAAAACAAGATGTTGCTGATCTGAAATGATAAAACAATTGTGAAAAGGAAATTATGAGCAAAATGACTGCAACAAAATGCAACAGTAAAATAAAAACAAAAGACTATAAAAGCTATTAACAGAACATGAAATATGTCAGCATGACACTGTCACACTCATCATAAAACAGCTGCCATCATATATTTTTCAGTATCGAATCCTTGGGTAAATGCATGTGGCCATGATGGTTGCCTTCGGGCAGCATTCAAGTTCTCCTTACTTTCGTCCATTCTAATCTGTGTCGAAATGTGTGAGCGATTAACTCAATTTAAGAGACGATGTTATTATAACCTAGCCTACTCGACATCACCGAACATATTCTCAGAGAAGTTGGGAGGGAAAGCATAAGAACAGACCGTGTTGTAAAACTCCGCGATGTTGGGATATATCAAGTAATTGCCTTCGCACCAGTCGACCTCAGAGCTGCCAGGTTCCAGCTGGTCCCAGAATCGCAGATCACTCATTCCTTTGCTTGATTGCTCAAAGTATCAGAATACGCTCTTGTTATCCACGGTGATCCCAATGTCTTTTATCTTTTGTTCTTCCGGAGCTCGTCACAATCCCAAACTTGACACATGTAATTGGAGATACACGTCTATGTTACTTCTCTTTGGCGTTTGATATGGTCTTTGAAAGCTGTCATGATCATACTTCCAGTGCAGGAGAAAAACAGTCAGGGCGATAAGGTATTCTGCTTCACGCGACTAACGGATTCGCCCTGAGTGAGCTTATCTTCTACACACAGCGCACGGCAACAGTTTACATTCAGCTGCATGTGATATGTGATCAACGCATGCGTGCTCTTCCAAAATAATATGTTGACCCTGAACCGTCATCAAATCGTCGCTTATAAGTTATCTTACATAGGTATCAGATTTTGTTTAGGTAATACCCATGTGTCCGATGATTGCGCAATTTTACGCGCAATTGGCATTCGGTGTTAATTACGTGATCATTGCTCAGCAATCAATTACTACAGCGACATGAAGTAGCTTATTATGATACCTAATCTGACGTTTAGACATCAACTTTAAACAGTCTACGTAAGATAGATCTATCGCGGGATTTACGCTGACAGCGATTGACAGCTTTGGTTCTGACATGTTATGCAAGCGTCACGGTCAACAGGGTACTGCTGTATTATAGGCTTGTACTGAGGAAATGTTCTTCTGCCCCCTGCTGATAGTCCCTTGCATTGTCGCGTGGTTGACAAAAAATCTTGACTTCTCCAGTCCAGAGGCTAACCTGCCTACCATTTCTGAATGACGAATATTTTCAATGCTCATTCACAACCAATATGTATTTGAATATATATACACATATATTTGAATGTATGGAGAGCTAACATCAAATTCTTGTGAATCCTTGTGTAGGCAAGTATACTTGACCAACAAAAACTGATTCGGATTCTGATTTACTTTCTAGTGAGGCAAGGTTTATGATGGTGCTGATGTCAGGACTGTGCGGTATAGTCTCATAATGATACTTTTTAAGGTGAGGGCTAAAAGCTATAAATGTGTAATTAAAAACAAACAAAAAAAAACTCCAGTAGTAGTCTAAGACTGGTACATTCATTTTTTCACAATTTTCGCCAATCACAAGTGTCTTGCCTGTTGCAAGGTCACACAGCTCAGAGTAGGCTAGTCAGTGATGTTCAACAGCTATCTTTATATATATAAGCGTGAAATAAACAGAAGACAACCTCAGAGTGTCTGTGGTTTCAAATGCAGGCCACACAGCACTTAGGACATCACATGACCTGGCAAGGAGCATCTTTACTTGGGAACCACAACTATGTTGTTCTGTTTTTTAAAGATTGCCTATTCCCTTGGTATGTTGAGAGATACATACAGTGCCCATAAGCTATTCCATAGCTCTTAGAGTCTTGAGCATTATGATGGAATTGCATTACACACACACTTACACCCACACAGAGAGAGAGAGAGAGAGAGAGAGAGAGAGAGAGAGAAGTTAAATTACAATTTATTTGACCTTTGCACATTCACACAAATGAACGTGACTTTCTCTGAATGTCACTGATATGTGCGTAAAATGACTATACACAACCGTTTATGACTGACCTACAAGAAAAGAAAAAAAGATTTATCTACTGAACAACAATTATTAATATCTCAAATAATATATGCTTTAGGCTTTGGCTCAAATTAGTGATCAGTAGAGTAGAATGCAGTTTTGGAAGACAGGACACACAGGATCCATGGTCAGAGTCATTGGCACGCATACACACACACACACACGCACGCACACACCAGTTTATGAATATTTAGGGAGGTTCTGAAGGAAGTAAGGACTCTTTAGGGCATATATTCAACATGATGAAAATTAGTGTATCACAGACATCTGATCATCAGCCACTTAGAATAAAATACTCCCACATCTGATTGGGTATCTGGTGTATGGAAAAGGAGTGTTTCATGTAAATATCACCTGCCTACCTGTCACACAGTCAGTATAGAATTGTGTAAAATTATGCTTTCGGCACTTTCTCACTGATCATCCCAGCATCAAGGCATAAAGCCCAGAGAAAAGATCCCTAAATACTTACACATAGCACTTATACAAGTAACCGACAGCACTGGTGAAAACTACTGTTGCATGCACTGTGTATTGGCAAGTATTACAGAGAAAGAAAACATACGTAAGCCACTAGGAGGTCAAAAAATGTGAGACCTGATGATTAAACACACACACACAGAAAGAGAGGAAATAGAGAAGGCAAAAGGAGGGGGGAGGGTGTGTGGATGTCTATCTGTACTGCAGAAAGCCCTTGAGGAGTGTGGGCAGCTTGAGCTGGGGAATAAGGTGGAGCCTGGAGCGGCCCAGGTACTCTCGGATGCTCAGACGACACAGTTGCAACAAAGAGCGAGGCGTTGCTGTAAGGATCGACATAACAACTCATAAACACATATTCAGAAATGCATGACAGTATGATTACGTCAAGAGGCACTAAAACACTACGTGTGTTTATGTTTATGCTCAGAGAAATTTTGAAAAACGCTAAAACCAGATACACATTCTGTTCAATGTCTGCCAAAGCTTTTGGTTCTCACACTAAGCATACAGCCTCAGAGGCCTGTTGCCCCACAGCAAGATTAAAAATCACACAGCAGTATGGGGCAAGTGCTTCTCACTAATAAAAACCATTACCTTCATAGAGTAGCAGCATGCCCTCTGCTACGCTGCTAGGTGGCGCTGTCTCCACTGGTCTCTTCAAGTCCAAGTTTTTGGCGTTTATGTTAGCCCCAAACTCCAGCAGAACTTTAATGACCTCTGTGCAATCCTTCTGAGCAGCAGCATGCAAAGGAGTCTCTAGGAAGTGGCCTTTCTGTACATTGGCTCCTGGAAGCCATCATCATTATTATTATTATTATTATTATTATTATTATTATTATTATTATTATTGTCCAACAATTTATTTTTTCTCTATATCTTGCATATTTTACTTTTTTTTACAATTATTTTTTTTCTTTATGTTCTACTCTTAAGTAATTAGTCCAAATGCTCACATACCTCCATCTAGTAGGATCTGTGTGCACTGGAGCTCTTGAGAGATGCAGGCGATATAAAGTGGTGTTCCCAGGTGTGGAATCTCATAGTCTACATCTGCACCCCAGGCAAGCAGGGCTTCTACACATGCTGCTTTCCCTGAGAACAGAGAATCACAATCAGCCTCATTTTTTACTGTCTGAATTTAACATACAGACAGAGAAGGAACTGATGTGGTGAAAGTCTAAATGCCCTTAGCAACATTTACAGTCTTTAAACAACAACAACAACTGATAAAACATGACAGACGCAACTACAGGAAAGCATCAGCAGACATCTCATTTCTGAGTTATTACACATAGTACAGTAATCTCAAAACAAATCAGTTACCATCCTCCTAACACCTACAAAGAGAATTCCACTAGTAAACTAATAACAGCAATACTGTACTACTGTGCCACCGATAGATCAATTCTTGCTGGGTACTAAGGTTAGTGTTTGTATAGGTGAGTAGTTTACCTTTACTCGTCGCCTCATGAATAGCTGACGGCTGGCATATTTCAGCCTGGGGCTTGGCACCGTTTTCCAGAAGCACTTCTGCACATGATGAACTGCCTGCTGAGCAGGCGTTGAACAGCGGCGTCACCCCATCTATTGTGGTAGCATTCACCTACCAAGAAGACATTGAACCCAATGTATAGGGCTGAGGCTGCAAATACTATAGTAAAATCTTGTTGGGTAACAGACACAATCTTATGAACCCTTTATTTTTTTCAATTTCCAGGAAGCTTACTGTAGGAAATGTTCTGGTTTGTACATCAGTTTGGGTGAGTCTGGCCAGTCACAGTATTGGCCATAGACTTTGAACTGACTGGTCAAGCACTGATAAGGAATTTTTAACCTGAATTCCTATCTCACCACTAACCATTGCCAACTGATAACAAACCATATCAGCAGTAAGTCAACAGTGCTTTTACCTGTATAACTTTGCACGATAGCAATTGTTATGACAATAATTCTTATTAAGATTCTAGCACTGTGACAGCTGTTTACCAGTGTCACTTTCAATTTCATAACCACAGTCATCCCCTTTTGTCGCTGACTGGTCCCCCTTTTTGGTGGGCACTGAGAGATTCCAGACACAAGGAAATGAAAATGACTTGTGATATAGGTAGGCAGAGACAGAAAAGTGACAATTGTGAAGTCTGAATACTACATAACATGACTAAATGACATTAGTCTGAACACTAAATAACACATGAACTTTATACCCAGATCTTTTTGAAAAGAAACATGAATAGAGCATACACATCATCTACTTTTACATACAGTATAAGAGACAAGCACACTGAAAGCTATAGACTGTGAAAAGAGTTATGTGAATATAAACATGAGGTACTAATGTCTAAATACATAATTCATAATAACTGATAACTAATACTATGAATGATTGTGTGTTTTACACAACAGTCCACAATTCAACCATGTAAGTAAGCATCAGTCAGTTGACACATTTGAATGACTTACATTTGCACCAGCTTGAATGAGTGCCCTGGCACAGGCCACGTGGTCCCCCAGACAGGCTTCATGCAGAGGAGTCACATGATCAATGGTGATGATGTTTGCATTGTAACCCTTGTGGAAAAAAATAAAGACACTGTTATTCAAACTCACTAATTGTCCAATGTTCCTGTTTCGAACACACCAGAAATTAACAATGTAGTTCAGTTGTACAAGCAGTTGCCTATTGGCGTGCATACAATGCTATGCACATCAGTATTAAAGCATTATTTTATTAAAGCTATGAGTGATGTAGGCAGTCCTACTATAATGAGGTACACTATAGGTATGCTATAATGTGAGTACCTGTGAGAGGAGAGTTCTAAGAGCCAGCAAACGACCCTGGCATGCTGCCTCATGGAGTGGGGAACGGTCAGCCCAGGAACCTATAAAATACACACACACACACACACACACACACGTGTTGTGGCAAAATTATTATCATAATCATAATCACATCATACATACCTAGGCCTATTACCAGCTTCTCTTGCACCAGTGAATGAATAAGAGAGAATTGATACGTGAATTAGTTCAGTGTTGGACTGAGGATGTACCATTTTCATCTGGTGTTCAGTGTAATGGACACCTGAATTAAACATTGTTGTATGAAAGCTATGTGTCTCTTCTTCTACCTGAGCTGAGTGATGCAGGCTATCTTACTAAGTGTAAGTGTATATAATGACAGATAGACACATAATGGAGTTGTGTGTGAGTGAGAGAGAGTGAGTTCATGTGTGTAAGTGTATGCAATGACTGACAGACACATAACGGTTCTTCTCTGTCCAATGTTAAGACGATGAGGGACATTGGTTGAGATGGTTGAGGGAGCTATAAGCTACAGATGGATTGAAGAGGATGCATTTTGGTTTAAAAACACTGTATAAGCTACATATAAGTGTTTTTGTTACGATAAATCCTAACAAATAGTTCATAACAAATACAGAAAGTAAATACCTTATAACAAACACAAAAATATTAAACAGAACAGCAACACAGATCAGAACATCACTGTTTTAATAGATGTTCATAAGCAATGTATTATAGTTTTGAATGCAGTACCTTTCCGTATATGCATCTTTTCAGGCAAAACAATAAAGTGATGTGACATCACATGTTATGTGTGGTCATGCGTCTGAGACATGCTTTTTTCCATTTTCTCACATTTCTCCCTGGATGCAATTAGTCTAACAAGCAGCTCTGTACACATCTAATTCACATGCAATATCCTATGCATATACAACTAACTCAGAGAAACATAAGCACCCGCACTAATCATCAGCTTCCTGATTTGACATGTTCATGACAGAAGCCCAAGGCTTTTAGACACATGCTTATGGGCGTCTATCTTGCAATGCCATGTGCTCCTGGTCCTTTTCTCTCTGGCTCCCCCAATCAAATGAATCTGTTTGTTTTGTTCTTTAACCTGTTCATAGTATGCGCTAACTTTACCCACCGCCTCCCCATTTCCACCACTCCCCTTGTTGTTTTAGCCAAGAGGTCTGGACCCCAGTTTACTTTAGTTGGGTTTCGTACTTATATTTCTTATGCTTTGACGCATGAAATCACGTTGTGGTACTTCACTTTTCTTTGTAATCACTACCCGTCAGTAAAAAGTCCTCTAGAGCTCTCATGCATATGGGGCTAGCACTGCTGCAGTTGTTATAACAGGCCACATCAGAGTAGCTATATTTATCTCCTGCTCACCCAAATCTGTCTCCTACCAGGGACACATACCACTGCCAGCCTATGACTGACACTAGTACACACACACACACACACACACACACACACACACACACAGACACTCTCCCCAAGTACAGCTACGTCTGGAGCTGAGGTGTCTGTGCTGGACGGTACATACCCATGTCCCCGTCTCCCCATGGAACATCTAGCCATTGATACGTGTACGACATGGCCTGTGGACAAGAGCATGCCTGTCACCTCAAAAGGCCTAAGAGCTATAACTGCCATAAACTATATGGGTAACACAATTGAAACAGGCCCCAGTGTGGAAGAAAAATGTAACATTCGCAGATTGTCTTCCACATACTAACTCCAAAATAACCTGCATGTCATCAGTGGTGTCATTGTAGTGACCAATAGACAGAACACTGCTAGAGACAGGAAGATCTGTCACTGGTTGCCTAGTACTTCAGGGGCTATCTATTCAAACTGACTGAATGCAGTCCCTCATGAATATTACAAGCACAAACTGCCCGAGTGACCTCATCTGGGACTCTAGCACACAGCAACAGCACTCCCACAATCCCTTGCAAAACTAACTCCGAGACTGATGTCGGTGAACATTAAAGCCATATGTAATTAATAGATTAGACAAGCACTAAGGCACTGTGCATTTGTCCATAGTAAATGTTCTGATCATGCAGTGTGCAATGGTAGCAAAGGCACTCTGGAACTGCAAGAGAGCATCCAGTTCAGTGTACGAGTTGTAGCTGCTATAGCACTCCCGACATGCATGCTGTTACATCATTTTACCTAACATGGCCCATGCAGCTTGGGGGAGTTCAAATATCACTGAC
Source organism: Tenualosa ilisha (assembly GCA_015244755.2). NCBI lineage: Eukaryota > Metazoa > Chordata > Actinopteri > Clupeiformes > Clupeidae > Tenualosa > Tenualosa ilisha. The sequence goes on along the minus strand of PYXC01000541.1, from coordinate 8,340,936 downwards.
GGACAATCTAAAACAGGTTTGGGAGATTCCAAAAAAAGCTGCAAGGACCAACCTTCTCATTGCGAACTTGGAGATTATCTGATATCATAATGGCCAGTCTACAAGGCATACGAACACAGCGTCTCGAAGGTTTAACTAATCATTATAAAGCCTCTTTAGAACAACACCAATGTGACTCATGTGACAGACATGTGACTCAGAGGTTACACTGTAAGTGTCCTGAAAGTGTGAGAGTGAGATTAACGAGTCACAAAGTCAATGACAACCTGATCCTCTACTTAAGTAATACTGTGACTTCTACTACTAGTCATCTACTACTACTGACACTACTAGTAGTAGGGCCAGAGTAGGACCTTCAATCTTATCTCATCACAGGGGTAGCCTAATAGTCTAATAAAGCGTCTTCCAAAATCTAGACAGCAATAATAGCCTAACAACAACAACAACAACAAATGATAATAATAATAATAATAATAATAATAATAATTATTATTATTATTATTATTATTATTATTATATTTATATTAGCACAAGAACAAGAAGACCACACTGTAATAAGTGTATTTATATGATGTGATTTATTGATTAATTTCCTCATCGGCAGTTCAATAGATGTGTGCAATTTACAATCACCCAGACCAAGGTATAGAGTTGCTGTTTGGATGGCTACATTATGTAACGCCCACTGGGCATGTGTCTGACATAAACAGGAACGCCTACATGTATTCTCAATATTGCAAAGTTTTTTTTAATTAAATTATTATTATTATTATTATTATTATTATTATTATTATTATTATTATTATTATTACACTGGACTAGACTCTTGTCCATTCTAAGACTAGACCTGATCTATCACAAGTGACAACATGATACACGTGATGAGGTAGCCTAAAGTTTGACAGGTAGGGAATAATCACTTACCTTGACTCGTTAAAATTCCCCAGCACGATTTCTTTTTTGGATGATAATCATATATATCCTGTAATGGTCTTTTCTTTGGTATCTTGTCGGTTAGCTCGGTCTCCCGTGCAGGAACTTCAGGCATGTTTGCATCAGCTCTACCCAGCCTGCAGTGCCTGACAGCGTGAGTCGTGCTAGTCTTGGCTCTGATTGGCTAACAGCGCTTGTTGTTGTTATACCCAAGGTTCTTGGAGAACGTGAAGCGTCAGTAAGCAGCAGTAACGCCGCTGCTTGGAGGGGTGGGAAAGGATAGCGTGACTCTGGCATCAAGCTATTCTTAGCGCAGGTTGTGAATCGTTTAACTCGGTGTTGCATGAGAAGCATATGAAGCACAGATTTACTTTTGTATTAAGGGCCAAAGGCTATGCTCTGGTTATTACCTCTTTTTACGCGACCCCGCCCCTTTTCGCGACGTGTGTGACGCAGTTTGTTTTCATCCACGGCAGACGGAGCAGAGAAACCTAAGCTAACCAATGATGTTTAAAATCACATTTTCCAAAACGTGACAGCTGATCGCCACATTCCCTTAAAGTCATGAGTCATTTAGAATCTAAACATTAATATTGTAGCCTATTGCTGTTCCTGAAGGATTACATTGGGATGCAAGTAAAAATACAGACAAATTCTTTAGGTAAATTAGGCAAAACCGTAAGAACGGTTATGACATTTTACAAGAAAAGTAAAAATGTTTCCACACAGCTCTGTCCTGCTGTCCATAGCTATACTTCACTTGTTTTAGGCACTCATTTGCAGTTGAAATTATGTTAAAATAACAACTATGCCTATGGAAACATTTAGCCTAGTTATCAACCTGTTTAATGCACCTTATTAACCAAGACAGACATTCATGGGAACAAAAATGAAAAGAAAACCTATTCAGAGTAATCAGTGAAGCTAAGGTTTATGGCTAATCTTCAGTACAGTCAAATGTGTTCCAACTGGGGTGGCAAACGGTTTGGAATGTAACACACTATTACATTTAGGCCTAGATTTACATTTACCATACATTTATGTAGACAATTTTATCCAAAGCAATTTACAAAAGAGGATTAACATTAAGTATGTCTATGAGTCTATAACAGGGATGTTACTCTTAATGACATGCTTATTTCAGCCTATATCCTACCCCTGATATTACTTCCCAACCTGAAACTTTCAAGTGATTTCTGTAATGCACATTCTTAACTCAGTTCTGATTTTTTTGCATCTAAATGTCCAACTGGAAAGCAGGGTTGTAAATTCCGCTTATTATCAGCGAGTTAGGGCTTGTTTATTTTTTTGTGAAGTCGCTTTACAAAAATCAGGAGTCGCGGGTTGTGGGTTTTTGGGCTTGCATTTTTAGTGCTGTGGCTTGTTTTTAACTTGCTCTGTATACCGCCTCCCCTTTGCCTTGAACACAGTCCCTATGCACCACACATACACACACAAGCATACGTGCAGCTCTGACAAAGAGCAAGGCAGAGAGAGATAGAGAGAACATCTTTTAGTTTTTATGTTGATGTAGCCAAATGTTACATTTACAGACAACCTGTCTCTCTCATTGGCCAATATAGAGGCATTTATTGGTCTTAGGTCGCTTGTTTTGGGCTTGTTTTCAAGGTCCAAGCAGCTTATTTCTCTAGCGAGATCTGGCATCACTGCTGGAAAGCCCAGTGAAGGGGATGACTGCATCGTTATTATCCCCAAATACAGGTTATAGTATAGGTCATTGCCTGATTTCAGAATGGTATCTCTGGTATCTCCCGGGCTCATTACAGACACATGCCCAACAACTCTTACTGCTGTAAATCTCAGTGGATCTGTAGAAAGACACTGTGTCAGAGAGACAAATCTGCAGGGATTTCTCTAAGACACAAAAGCCACTCCATAGTATATCTGTGAGGGTATGCATTGCTTCGTTTCGGCAACAATGGACCAATCAAGCAAATAGTACCAAGCGAGTACATCAATCTTGTAACAGCTTTTAAGACATACATGGAATGAAAAGTTTTACTCACGTTGTCCTGGACCAAAATCGTAGAACTCAGCAGCAATACGTGCTGCTTCCTTTCGATTTCCTTTGACAACATAGAAATGTGTGAGGATATTCAGGCTGATCTTGATGAAGAGCTTGAAGCAGAATAGTGCAAATATGGAGAGGTACACATTAGTGTATTGAGAGCCGAATGGCCGGGTCTCCAGAAACTCTGTCATTGCTGTGGTTGCAGTCGCTGTTTCTGTTGCTGCTCCACAAATGTTTTGGAATGAGGGGGCCCAGCAACGTGTTGACGGGGATCATATGCCTCTGTGGCACAGATATTCCCCTCAGCAGCTGGGCTAAGAGCAGGGACATGATAAGGCAGCTGCCCATGGAAAAATGGGCCACTTGAACAAAGCATAGTTGTGGGCTTTGTCACAGTCGAGGAATAGGTCAACATGGTATTGTTGCCCTGATATCTGTGTGTGAAGGCTGTGTGGTCACTTTTGCTTTCTTTCTAGAGGAACCTTTGCAAGAATGTGTAACAAATGAATTGCATTATCTCAATTTACCATGTAATACCACTGATATTGTTACATAAACATTGGACAATACCATTCCATCATCAAACATGTTCTGCATGTCTTTTTTAAACATCTGACACTGCACTTTACAGTGATCATCGGATTCATAGTGACCCACCTCTTATTTTACCATAACAGGCCTGTAGGCCATATTCATTTTTTAGTAACTTTAGCTAATCATCTTGACTGGCAACAGTTCTCAGGCAATCCTATAGCCCACCACTTATTTGTTATTATTAAGCCTATTTTGTAACAGCTAAGCCTAATTTCCTGCTGGGTCGGCATAATCTAATCTTCATTAGCTCTAACCTATACAATAACCGGCAACGACTGCAAGAGCATGACAGCTTATCCATACCAATTTGACAGATTTAAAATGTAGGCTACTGATTTAACAAAACACAAATGCTCAGTATGATCCACCAAATGCAAGCAATATCATCTCCAAGCCAGTAGATGGCAACGTACGTTACATTTTAATGTTTATGACTAAAACCAGGAAGAACATCCACTTCCTAATCTTCAAATATCATGCTAATTTCCTGTTGAACCCTACGTGCACAGTTGGATGAATTCGTTTTAAAAGTCTTTATTGATCTCCTCTTGTGCACGTTTAAAAATGAATACGGTATTATCAAGGGCAAATTCTCTTTTCGCGTTCTCACTCAGCGTAATGGCTGCTCTTACGTTTGGTTGTTTTATCACGACTGCATTCAAAGACAGAAGCATACCGGTGGATATCCACGTATCTGCAGTGATGCTGTAAGTGTTTGTTAATTACACAACCAGTTCGTAGGTAACATCGTGAAAGCCACAGTTACACGACGCAAACATTTAGATATAACATTTATATTTATATATGTTTTTCTTAATGGGCATCCTCACTCAACAACATATGGTATCATTGACTTCCTGTTTTCAGTAAAACTTTAAACCATGTCCTTTCGCGGGGAAGATGTTCTTTCTACATTAACGGCTTATATGTATTGTATAGTCATGAGTTAAAAGCTTGCGATGGTATTTTTACCAGATTTTTTAACTCGTTGTTTATTTGGTCAGGTAACATTGCATTAACATTGCGTGCATTAGGCTCAAAAGCATCCAATTGCAGGGTTGCACGTCATGCAACGGTGCTTAGAAGCTTGCTTGCTAAAACCGCGAATAGGTCGGTAGTTGGTTCAGTACCTAAAGTCGTATAAACAGCAAAGTTACACCTGCATCAAACGAGTCAAACGCCAAGATCGGACACCTGTTTTATTTTGAAATCTATTTATATTCAAAGCTATTGATAGATTTATCGATAGACCAGGTCTATTGATATATTTATGGATAGACCAAGATCGCCACTGATGAGCTGGTGCAGTTTTGCTTTCAGTAGGCCTACGCATATTCTTAGAGAAAAGCGTAGACGCAAAGTCACCAATGCAATGACTATCCTTATAGTCAAATTTAAGTCTGGACAACACTACTGACCAAAGAATATTATGGCATTGTCTTTACAGTCTACTCTTTACAAACTCTTTGAATCTGAATCCTTTTCTATTCAGGCCCGATTGAAAATAAGCACCAGGCAGCTGGTGAAATATTAATGGTTAGATTTCAGATGCCACCTCCCCAATTTAATCTTTGAAAAACCAATTTCCTGATTTAACACCATTGGTAATTTCTGAGGTGTTAATGTTGATGATGAGTTTGAAAGGCAATATAGCTTTAGTTCATGCATGAGACTTTTCTTGTTGACAGACTTGCCTGCCTTCAGGGCTTAAAACGATCTACCATTGCTTTGGTAATGAGTTTGCCTTTTTGAAACTCCTGCATGTGATAATTTTTTCCCTGATCATACCTTTTCATCTCTCATATTTCAGAAAGAATATGGATGACTTCACTGGGCCAAGGGAGAGAAGCGATTTCGGGGTCGTCACATTTGACCTCACGGCTGATATCTTTTCTCTCAATAGAATTTGTTCAGTGATTATGATGTTCATAATGATTATTTGTCAGGGTTTTGTGTTAGTGTTTCCTTAATGCAGATCACATTTGCAGCCAATATTTGATTGGAATGTAAAGCAGCTGTTCTTGTACCTCTCAGCTGAGTACGCTACCAAGAACAATGTAAGTTTTGGTCACAGTCACTCAACATATTTTAGTGGTTTTAATGTGCATTTTATTTGTCCCTCTTCACTGAAGCTTACAATACAAGTTCAAATGAACTGAGTCAGGAACACAAGTGCCATCATGAAAGGTACCTTAGATGAACATATTTTTAGTCGGTATTTAGGTCTACTTATCAGAATGAAATGCATTTTCTCGCATCAATTTGGGTCATTATAGATTATTCTGAAAGTGATTGTTGTGGGTTGATGTGTAGGGATTGTTATTTGTCCATACATGGTACACAATGGCAAAGCATGTAGACATACATTCTTTCTCACACTCACTCACTTTTGTACACACACACACACACACACACACACACACACACACACACACACAGGGGATAAACATTATGTAACAGTGCTTCTCAGGGAGCTTTCTCCTTTTTGACCAGTTGAAGTTTTAGAGATGTGGAAAAGTGGTAAATGTATGTTGTGTAATGTTACTCTCCCCTAGGCCCTTAACCAAGTTGTTCTTTGGGACAAAATTGTCCTGAGAGGGGACAGCACAAAGCTGAGATTGAAGGAAACAAAACCCAAGTACTTCTTCTTTGATGATGGAAATGGTCTTAGGTATGCATTTATTCTTTCATGAATGTATTTTTTTTAACTCACCTTACTTAATGTGATGCACTATTGTGTATTTTTCCTAAAGACCAAAATATACACTTGCAGTTTTCACTCTGTCCTTACTTTTTTGTGCTTCCTTAAGCCATGTTTGTGTGACTTTTGTTTCAGGTCCAATAAGAACATCACCCTCACACTGTCATGGAATGTGGTGCCAAACGCAGGGATCTTGCCCCTGGTCATGGGTTCAGGCCATATTTCCCTCCCCTTTCCCGATGCCTATGAGACTGTGAAGAGCTACTGAGTGATCTGAATAAGTTGTTGTTTGTAAATGTTGTGTGGTCTTTTACAGTTGCAGCTTTTAATAAAAGGGGATGTCATGGGTGAGTGGACTTTAGCTGTTTGGCTTATTTTAAATTATGTCTCCTTGAAAGTTTAATCGAGTAGGTCTCTAAACTGAATATCCAAAGGACTTTAAAAAAAAAAATTGCATTAAACAAGATATTGAGTAGGATTTGGTGAAACAAGCTGGCTTTCCAACTAATTTTTTGACATATTAACATTATGTATGGAAATCTATGTATGAAATTGTTTGTTTTTTTCACTGACTGCAAGGAGAGTTAAAAGTGGACACTTCTGATAAAGGAGGGAATTTGAAAGTTAAATGTAAAATTGTCAGAGCACATAAAATAGCAAGAAATAATGACCTGTTTTCATCAAACCTTGTCTCATACCGGGGAACTGAACATATTTGACAGCTTTGTGTCTGCTGCACAATTAACCCACAATAATTTGGGGAAGGTGCCACAAGTAAAGTTCCTGGTTTTACCACCAGGTGGCAGTGAACACCTGGAAGATTAGATATGTGGTCTAGTATTTTCTGTCTAACGTTGTCAGAGGTGGCATTTGTGGTTGAATTTTTTGTTGAAGTAATCCACACAGTGTAATGAGCCATAGCACAGTGTTTTGTCTGCAAGTATAAAATTGCACTCAACCTTGTCTGCGGTTACGTTATGGACTATTGTAAGTTATGTGTAATTGTAAAGCCACTTAACAAGCTGACTGGGTGCCAAATTTAACAGTTCCGGTTTCATGGAAATGCATTTGTTCAGCCCAATAGTAGTGCTGTATTGTATATCCCTGAAAAATACAATGGCCTTAACATTGTTCTCCCGAAATACTCCAGATACATCTTTTCAATGCACAGGAAAAAAAATCAATTGTTCTTTTGATGATCATTCATCATTCACTGAACTTTGCATTTAGAGGAGAAATTGGTGAATTTGTGGCCTGTTTCATGGACAAAAGTAGTTCACATACAACAGAAATCAGGCAGAATACAGGCACAATGAATGCACTACCTCAAGCATTCTTGTCTTGGAATCTTCATTTTGTTCACATTGTTAACATATAAGATTCTGCAGTATCATGCGCTGTCATGTTACAGCAGGTATCCCATCCATGAACTCAAGACTTTTGTTACTTTAGTTGGAATCTGTATTTTGATGTTGGTGATGTACCAAAGGAATGATGTCCTCCTGTATGTCTTTGCTCCTGACATTCTAGGAGTCAGCAAATAACAGAAGGCAATTTGTTTGCAGAAGCAAAGGCAGATTCATCTTTCATAGCCTAGCTAGCTATTAGTGCTTAAACAGACCTACAGTATGAATGAAAGTAAATGTATGAATGTTGAACTTGTATCAACCTTTGAACTGCTACTAAGACCTATGAAAATGTAAGCAGTTTTTGCCCTCAGCAACAGTTCCAGACAGGTAGGTATCTCAGAAAAGTTGAAAAGAGTTCAAGTTCCTTAAATGACTTCACTCAAATGAAAGCCAAAATGTCGTTTAGCAATAGACTAGACATAAAAACAACAGTATGTTTAATGTTTCCCTAAATCAGTAGCCTGGCCTGGACTCAAAGTCTGAGATTCGAGCTCTAGATACATAGCAATAATTGAAGGAAGGTCCAGGGGATCAGCTGAGCTCCATGCACTTAAAAAGGGAATAGGTCATCTTTGAGGAGTCCAAGGTGGAATGTAGGCTTTTTAAAGGCTGTCAACGATGCATATCATTTTTCAACCATCAGAACTATCCCTCACAAGTCTAGCGCATGTTCTGATCCTGTGCCTTGGCCGTGGAACATTGTGGAGTTTCTGTCTAAGAAATTCCAGCTGCTCTCTGGTCTTTTATGGCAGTCACAGGGGACAATCATACATCACCTGGAGGAAACAGACAAGAAATTCAATTCAGACCATCAAAAAATGCCTTTCCTCTTCAAAAACAGAGAGAGAAAAAAACACACCTGTGCAGGATGAATAATCACGTAACATTGTACAACGTTTTCAAGAATAGCTCAGACTTGTGGGAACCAGCAAGCATTTTAGGGTGACTTTGAACATTAATAGAAGACCTTGTGGAGTTTTTTTTTATTATTATTATTATTATTTGAAAGGAGGGGGGGTAAAAAAAATCTATTGTAGCTGACAAACAATAGAAACTGTAAAGCTCAAGGTTGTTGCCATTTAAGCCCCAGTTGAAGGGGGAACTACAATTACAGCAGGACAAATATTTGCATTCAAAAGACCGATTTCAATCTTGGAAAATAACTGGGGGAAAATAACAAGGCCCTAGGAGCCGGGTGTGATGTGAACATCTGTGGTATGCAGGGGGTACCAAACAAGAGCAGCAGGAAAAAAAACACATCTCTGCACAAGCTCTGCTATTCAGACAAAGGAACTGAAGAAAATGTTCCAGACACTAAACCCAAAGTGGGTTACAAATCAACATCGGGACAGAAGAAACACCATGAGGAGGGCATGTCAGAGACCCTGACCCCCCTCCACAGTGCTCTTACTCCTAAACTAAACATGCTGTTGATGCTTTCTGTAGTCTCTGTGTGTAAGTAGACAAACATGGAGCAAAATAGATATTTGAATAGCAGTCCAATTGAAAAGGGCCTAAGGGCCTGTTTTCCTTTCTTGGCCACCCCACTGCTCACTAGAGACCAGACCACTAGAGACAGGGCCTCTGCTGTTTCTTTCTCCTTTTTTTCAGACTGCTGCACAGGGCAGTGTGTTTGCCATTTTGTGATGCTGTGCAGATGTGAGTCTAGGTCCACTTTAGTGGGAAGCCTCTGGACACATGGCTCCAGTTTCCTCCTACAGATGCACCCGCCGATGACTTTCAACACTGGCACTGACCCTCCCCCACCCCCCTCCCACCCCCACCCCCACCCCCCCCCAACACACACACACACACACCACACACTCCCAGTCTGGAGTTGCTCGGTTACCTCCGGGGCATGAGGCAGAAGCATATTGTTACACGGACACAATCCACCTGTTGAGCTGTTAAGATGGACACAAGGCCTTCATGAAGAATTAATGAAAAATGGAAAGAATGTTGTTGACAAATACATTTAAAGAAGATGGTGAATATTAAAAAATTAGACATACTTTTTCCCCCAATAATCATCACCTCTGATGGGCTAGTATTTTGTTACAATTATAGCAGCAGATAGGCAGGGAATGAAATGCCCAGATCTGGATTAACAGATCTGAAACTGGCATTTAACTTTTATTCCACAGCAAGAACATTTTAAGTATACAACTTATAGCCATACAACTCATTTCTATAGTATACCTCAGAAGAGGGGACAACTACTTTTGCCAGCTCATACATCTTTGCTGGCAATCATTTAGTTGTGCTGATGCATTGTAATTGTATTGCAAACTGAAGAATGCTAATGTATTCATGTCATAGAGCAGTTATGTCTCAGATTGGAAATGTCAATCCCTGAAGCATGTAATTCCATGATCTATTTGAAGGTGGAAGGTGATCCAGACCCCGTGGAAAGTCTTGCCACCAGCTATTCGATCACATCTCAGATGCCCCCCTAGAGGACCTCTGGTAATATGGGCACATGGTCACAATTATCACACACACACACACTTTGGTTGAATTAATGAGGCAAGACAAAGGAGACAACAAGTTCAAAGGTCATTTTGCCTGCCCATGTGGACACATGGTTCAATAGCAGTGGAGCTCATCCATTGAGTGGGAGATGCTTCCAATAACACAGGCACTGAATCATTTGCGAAGTAGCTCCATCATTATTATGGGAATCCAAGTTTTGTAATGTAAATCTGAAATAGTCAAATTATGCATTGGACCGGCCTGTAGAATTAGCCTGACTCAATAAATCTTAAATAATATAAGCAAAATTTTAAAGGTGACAAAAATGTAATGAAATAAATAATATTGAAATCATATTATCAATTATCAATCAATCATATTATCAATATATAATCAATTTCAATAATGATATGGAGATGCCACAGAGGCACAGCCAGGCTAGGAGGGTAGGAGAGCAGCAACAAAAAAACTAATACCAAAGACAGTAAGATTCTGTGGTCCTGAAATCACTTCACAAAGACAGGGAGTGTAGGTCTGAGACAGAGCAGAGGAGCTGTATAACAGTGTGTGTGTGGGGGGGGGGGTTGATGGTGATGCAGGAGTTGGGTCGGACTGCCGTAAACTTGGCCACAGATAAGCTAAATTAGGCTGCCTTCACTGCCTCTCAGTGGGAGGAAGAGCAATCTGTCTGAACTTGATGCCTTTCGTGCCAAACTTAAACGGGGGGAATGACTGAACAGCCGTTCAAAAGCCTGCCATTGGGCAATTCATCTGGCAGAACTTGGAGTATGATGATCCTGTTTAAGTAACATGAATAAATGACTCAGAATTGTTCATCAGAAACTCCCTGATGTTATGCATAACACTGATGCCAGCTCCACATTCAGTCTGTAGCGGACCAGAAATAAATCGGACCAATCTTCTGTAACGGATGTAGTCCCATTACATTCTGAACAAATGGCACAATAGCCATCATAAACTCTGTTTAAAATTGGCTTACTTAAAGTCACTAAGGTTCTACGCCTGGATACCCCTGGAATTTGAGTCAGACTGAAAAAAAAAAATTGTTGGTCCAATCAGTGAACAGAGGGAGAGACTGAGAGCAAATAATGTTCATCTTAAGCGCGTTTAAAAGATTCAAAGCTGGAGTGTTGCATACATCTCAACCAAATGTTAGTAAATGATTGAAGGCATCCACAATGGTTTTAATGTTCAGACAAAGTCCCCAGCCACCAAGAAGTCAATGTAACCTTAAGGTAAGGCTAAGTGAAAGAGCCTGGTCCACCAGGCTACCACCTCTCCGAAACGCACACCACAAACATACACAACTATTTTATACGAGACCGCTTCACATACACATAAAGCTGCTTGAAGGGGCACATCTGTCCTCTTTACAAGCATTGCTTTTGAAACACCTGCGATGTGACACTGACACATATGGAGTGCCCTCCTTAGGGCCTTCAGATGGCCCCATTGCTGAGGTCCTGTTTAAAACCCTATACCTCACAGACTGGGAGAGCCATTGTTCCAAAAGCCTTCAGACACAATGGCACAGCTGGTGTTTGTGTGGCCTAGTCACCTTTTTGCTTTTCCCATGGGCTGTATAGTGCCCCTGTTCCACACACTGTGTCATCCGAGGCCTTTACATGTGCCATCAGTCAAAGGCATTTCAGGAATTTTGGCCTCTCTCCTTTCCTCTCAGTCATCTTTCCGCTCAATTTTTAGTTTGTTGAAGTCACCTTCAGTTCTATTTTTGCGTCTGTGTGTTCCAAACAGTCAATTGTCAATGAAAGAATCTTGACATCATTTTATTGTGGTTGTCGGACATGCCAGTGCCAGGAATGTTCACACATTTTTACTCCTTCACACCTTCAAAAAGACAGCTTCATGAACAGATAATTTGTTGTGCATCTAAAACTGGTTTGGAATGGGTTTTTTCACAATCCAAAGTGTATCATTTCCCATTGTATCATTTCCCAGGAGGGCTTCTCTTCCTTGCAAAACTATGTTGTATGTTATTCATTAGCACAATCCCAGTCTAGTCCAGGCTGGCGTAGGCATACATTTCCTCACTCAGACTGCCCCCTTTGTGCTTGCCTGAGCTCTCTGGCATGGAGAGGGCCAGCATCTGGTTCAATAATGAGAACCCTCTACCAGCATACCGTCCAACACCTGTAACTCCCCCCACAATTTCACACTCTTCCAACCATCCAAATCCAAAGAGTAAACGCAACTACTATTTTCATTGTCAGTCTCATTTTGCTTTGTGTTATTTCAAACAAGGAACTCTCCGAATGAATAATCTAAATATTTTTTTATTCATGTACGTACCAGGTAGTATGCTTGATTGTGGTGGTCTAGATCTGCATCAAGATGCAGCTAAGAAGAAGCTGCGGCAAAAGCTGCATAAGAGCAGCTGCATGAGAAGCACAATAGCTGAACTCAAAACTGCTGCCTGGAGGACAATAGAAATGAGCACAAAATCATAATACAAACCTTCCTTATCTCAAACAGATCCAGACAGGTGGAGCTGGAGAGGAGGAGGGAGCAATCAAATGCTGTCATAGCACAGAGCTACGTGGGTCTGCCTACAATGTAGACCATGGATTTAAAATAGCGCAGCATTTGGGAGAAAGAGTTGATTGGTTTACGCCACAACCAATTACCAGCGCCTAACAGAGTTGTCTGTTGTACTGTACTGTAACCGGTCATCGCTAAGGTCTTTTCTGTGAGTAAATGTACATTGAAACAGGAAAGGATTAAAGATGTCTTGCAAGCACTTGGTCATATTCCATGTCTCCATCTGCCCCAGATCAATGCTGTTTTGTGTACAACGATTTCAGCCAAGTGTGTGCGTTTAATTTCAATCCATGTGGAGTCACCACAGTATGCTTGCTGGCCTTCCAGAGAACTGAGCACCTCAGACACTGACAATTTGCTGCTATTTCATAAATCATTTAATTTTATTTTCCGAGAAAATGACGGTGTTTTGGAACACTGCCTAGATTGCCAGACTGACTGGATTATGAAGTGAAAATAATGTTATGCTCAGTATCAACAGCAAATCACTCATCTGTTTTGAAATTTAACACCACTTTGTTTGTGGTTTCAGTGGTTTTAGTTGTTTTCATTACCAGAGCTGCAATAACCCATCTATAGCACACTTCATTGTGGCCTTAACTGATGATTTCCTCCACAGCACTGACTTCATATTTCTTGAGCTGTGCGAAGAAGAGAGACCTTATCCATGTAATGCTGGATAACCAGTAATTAAAATTGATTCTCTTCTGCAGAAATGATTCTAGTGCCATGATTTGTAGGGATTGGTGTTTAAGGCAGAGACTCACAGTCAACCACCCCACCCACCACCACCACCACACCACACACACACACACACACACCTCTGATGACTCTGGCAGGCTCCACATTCTCCTATTCCACTCTCTCATCTGCTTCCCTTGCCTCCACCTCAAACCCTCTCCATTGTCATTGTTGTGAAGTGTATCAGAGTCACACCCAGCTACTAGTGCAAGCGTACACACCTTTAACAGCAATCTCAGTGAGCAGCCCTCCCACCCCCCACCCCACCCCAACACACACACACACACACACACACACACACACAGAGGTCATAAGTCTTCCACTGTTTCAATGGCAGGAAGAACGTATGATAGTAAATAATGGGCCCACTGATGTAATATACGGTGTGAACACGTTGCTGTGCTGGAAGAGATTATCGTACAATCTGGAGTCCAAGGCAATTGACACAGTTTCCTTCCATGGGTTGGAGGATATTGGCCATCCTTTAAAGAACCTTTGGTGTGCTTTAGAGGTTTGTTATTGTCAGAGTGTATCTAGGAGACCAACTAACAACAAACCATTTTCAACAAACTATTGTTGAGGCAATCTTTTGTTGGAGGAAAGTTTGGACTATGGTCAGGGGTAAAAGAATCAGAATTGGGGGAAAACACAAATATTATCTCAATATTGACATAAACTCTGAGATTAACTGAAAGTAAGACTGGGGAACACCATCTGTACAATCAGAATGAGTGACACACAAGCACATTTCCACAATTTGAAATTCTACACTGGGAAAATATTACCTAATTGAAAGATAAATTGATGTTGAACTATAGAATAAAATGCATAATATAGATTCTATTTCAGAAGTGCCTCAGCTCATTCATCGAGTAATCAAAACATATCAGTTTCATTGTTGTAATCCTCAACCCCATAATTTTGCTGCTCATAATATGAATGGAGAGCACCAAATGGGAGAAACGCTCAGTAATCACGTTGCCTTAGAGATTTCAGAGCAGTGCAGTGTCGGAATGAAATGTCACACCAGGGATTTCCATATCATCAGGTCTCGGTTGGTCTCTCTGGTTAATTGTTGCAAAATTGGAGGGGGGGGAATCTCTTGTAAAGACAGTCCTGGAGTGCTTTGTAATCCTGACCCACCGAGATCCATCTGACTCGGCGCCTGTTGGCTCTGGGCTTGCCACTGGACAAAGAGGGGAGATTTGAGTCATGCACCTGTCAAGATGTTCTCCCAAACAAAACCAGTTCAGAGGTTGATTAGAATGAATAGGAGGTTCCTGTGTGTGTGTGTGTGTGTGTGTGTGTGTATATGTGTGTGTAAGTGTGAGTATATGTGTGTGTGTATGTGTGTGTGTGTGTGTGTGTGTGTGTGTGTGTGTGTGAAATTGGGTACTGTAAGCATTCAACATGGAAAAAGTGAGCCAGGTAACTGAAGACAGGCAGTGCACCCGCAGTCTTCTGATAAACACTCAAAGGTAGCACTCACTCCAGATTGCACATCACATAGATGTCATAGATCAACCCGTGAAGACAGGCATCTCCCCTTACATGAACTTGCATGGGACTATGACTTATCTCCTCTTGAAATTGAGAACTGATAGAATAGTTTCCCCTGAGGAAACACATGTAGCATGCAAGGGAGAAGACACTGGTGCTTCCATTGAGTGCTGTTATCGTTACTCAGCCAGTGTATCCAGGCTGAAAAAAAGCTCATGTGTTTTTGTACGATTGCATCCCATTTTTGTGAAGCTCCCAAATGGACTACATTCATGTAGGCTATAATACAGGTATCTTAATGGGTGTTCATAAACTCCCCGTAACTATTTGAAGGCTTGTGCTCCAGTGAACCATAAAAAGGAACTGTAGTAGACCTCCTCAGGTTTATGTAAGCAACTTGGGTGTTATTTAACAGTAAAATTCTCTGTGATCCGACATGTGCGACTCAGAATGAAGCAATGGCCCAGTGTGAGAAACTCTTTTAAACTCTTCACAACTTCACAACCACATACACAGTGCACACACTCATTAATAAAACATCTTTCTTTATTACTTCATGACGAATAAAGAAAAGGAGGGAAGAGGAGAAAGAAGGAGGACAAAGACAAAGAAAGATGGCTATTTTATAAGGGCAAGTATTGACTAATGGCCCGACCACAGATGGAACTTCTCACACCATTTGAAAAACATTGCAGCTGACATGCAATAAAGTCACAAACGGCACGACAGGCTTTACACGAGTACAATGTTGACAAAGGATCATTTGAAAGAATAACAAAAGAAATTACCCCCGCCAACAAGAAATCAGTCAAAGTGTTGGAGCCCTTTCTTGTTTTTCCTCGGGGAGTAGGGGTCTGACTGATGTCATATGTGGAGACTGATGTAGGGGAGAGAAGATCAGGTAGGTGAGTCAGAGAGTGGAGCTACAGTAACTCACTCACACCTAACACCTGCATTTGCCTCCTTTACTATTAATAGGCTCACTGAGGGGATTTGTGTTTCACCTTGTTGCAGTGCTGAAAGTTACTGACTCTGGAAAGCCATTCATCTGATTATACAACACTAGGTGGTCCAGAATTTATAGAATAGACAGAATGCAATTATACATTTCCAGGAAATTAATTAAGGGGTAATATGAACATGTTCTTGCAATAATAAAAATAATAATAGTAATCATCATTATCATCATCATCATCATTATAATCATAATGCTCATTCTTTGTTAATTAAGTAAACAAAAAAACACCCAAAATTTAAATCAATTCAAGAGAAGTTCTGAAACAAATTTAATCAATTACAGTGTTCAAACATGTTGTCTGAGTACTGTCTGTCATAATTGAAACAATGTACTGGCTCAGCATTTTAGCAACAATAGTATTGTATGATCATTGATAACTGTGTAACTGTACATTGTAAAGAACCCTTAGGTTTAAGTTAAACACTTTCTGCCACTTTGAGATCCTGCTGGCTCCAAACCATGACACACAATCACTGTCTCACTGCCACCAGTGCTGAACAGAGGAACCGCACTAAAGTCGTTCTGGCTGAGGTTGTCTGCCAAAGTGCTACCACATATGTTTAATAATAGATCAAACTGGTTACTGCTCTCTGCATTTTGGATTGGCTTGAATAAAGCTAGCAAGTACATGTAAACAATAGACCTGGCCTATGTTTGAGTTGGACCTGTGATGTATTTATCCATGGTGTAACATGGCAAGCAGTGGTTGGTAAAGAGTAAAAGTAAGCACAGGTCTATATGGAGATGATTGTGTAGCTCCTTTGGCCTCTGGTCTGTCAGTGTGCCCAGAGACTACTCAGTAAGACAATTCAATCACCACAGCATTCAATCATGGTTTGGGCACAGGCCGATTGCTTAAGTGTGGTCAGAAGATATGGCCTACTTGCCATAAATAGACTTTGGATCTATTCACCAGAATAGGATCGATCTCTGACAATTTATAATATCCGTCTCTGTGTGGCATATGGTGTAATTCATGCTTATAAGAAAAGTGAACCATCTCTCCATCACTGATAAACATGACTGGAATGTTGTTTTCATATTTTTTGTTGTTTGCATATTGTTTGCAAATTTTTTGTGATATGTGAACAGTGGATACGCTAAAATTTGAACGACACACCTTTTCAGTTTAATTTACAGTAACATAATATGAAACTTATCTACAAAATGTCTAGACCAAGTTTGCAAGGTTATTTTCTGATTCTCAGAACCCCAGCATGATGACCCCATGCAAAAGTCTATGGACACCCCTCCGTCTCCCATGTCCCATATTACTTTATTGCGTGCTGCGTATCCAGAGACAAAAAAGTGATGAATTGAGTTGAGGAGCAGTGTCACTGGGAATAAGGCTATTGTATTTCTAAATATGAGAGTCTATTTTCCAGCTGGCTGGAGAAACAGTGCAATAGGGATGACTGTGGGGGGTAGGAACTGTCAGTGACCTCCACATATTTACTGTAAGTGGAAAGCCCGGTTCACTGTTGCCTGCCTGTGTCTGTGCCTGTGTATGTTTATTGATATGTGTGTGTGTGTGTGTGTGTATGTGTGTGTGTGTGTGTGCATTTGTGAGTGCACATTTAGTTTTATTCTATTTGGTTTGGCTATGTACACTCATCTGTACAATGGGGATTTTTTGGACCACCAGTACAACATAACACATTGCTCTGATGTCAGGTTAAATAAGCGGTCCATCTGTCTACCATTCTGTGAAAGTAATTTACCCTGTCACATACTCCTGAATCCTTTGTGCCTCCTATTAACATATTGGTGTGACTGTTCAAGACTAAGAAATCAATATAAATCTGTACGCATTCGTAAATAAGGGTGATACTACAGATATTAAACCCTTTTTAATGCAAATCTGAACAACTGAACATTTTTAATGGAAACATTTACAGTAGGAACTCCCTAATAACTCCCTATAAGACAATGTCACTTTTTAAAAACAACTCCCTGTGGATGTTACAGTTTAATCATCCATATTGCAGCACATGCATGTGTGAGTAAAACGAAGGAGAAAAGGGAACTGAGATAACTGCCAAGTAGTTTATATTTATATGGGTAGAGTAGGCATCTGCCTTTACATTTGCAACTGCAAAAAATGCACAGAGTGTTGGAGGTTTCGCGTTATTTTCTTTACAGGTGGACATTGGGCATTTCTCATTATTGCGCTGAAAATAACACACTCCCACTTGCCAAGGTCCACATCCTCCTTTTCTTGCCCTTCTAGATTCATTTTTCATTAGCCACTAATGGTTTCCTTTTCCCACAGGCTAAACAAACAGGGCCATCAGAGAGGCTTTGCTTACTCTGGCTCTCCTTCCGATACCCCCCTGCCCACACCACCATCAAAAGTTCACCCTGTTCCAAGCCAACAGGTGATGAAACTGGCCAATTGCAGTTAGGCTTGAGTGTTTATTGTTGTTTTAAGGTGTGACCATAGTGACTCTTAAAATAAAACGTGTTAAAATCAAATACTGCAAGAGGTGGGAAATCAGTTACATTTAAAGAAACGTTGCCCATGCATAAATGACGGAAAAAAACCACAGCACATGATTGGTGATATTTTGCCAGAGCACATAGTGCTGATAACATGGTGAAGAGTTTGTTTGTTTATGGAAATGAGACTTAGGGGAAGAGGTTCAGTTAAATTGCACTTGTGCCTTCGTACTTTGCAAGCCATAACACAAAACTCACATCAGCACCTAAGCATTACACTATTATATAGTTTCATTCATTTCATTTTTTTATGGTCAAATGGTCAAATTGTCCTCTGCCTTAAGCATCTCACTTTGACAAGACACTCACCGTGTGGAGAAATGTGATTAGCACTTCTAATGCTAATGTCAAGGGCTCTAATGTTCAGATGACTAAACTAAGGTTGCAGGCAGGGGTGCCCCTGGATGATACTAAGGGCCTGGCACTGACAGGGGGCCCTAGAGAACATTTTAATATTATAATCAATGTTTGCAGGGCCCAAAATTTCTAGAGGCGCCCTTGGTTGCGAGTTAACAGACACTTTCTGAAATGAAGCAGACAGGTTAGTCATACCACTGGAAATACTGGATGTTTCACCAAGCTCTGGATGTCAGACAGTGAGAGTTCCCTTCAGCCAAACATTACTCATGGGACACACATAGCCATGTAGCCACATGTAGACAAACATTTTGTTAAACTATAATGTTTTCAGTACAATGGGGCAATCATCAATTTTATAAATTTTGTTAAAAGCTCCCTCTTGGGTGACATTGTCAGTCACCCTTTGCTGTGAATGACAAAGTGAATGAGGAATGATAAACTGCGCTTTCCGTCCATAAAGCTCAGTGAGGGGCCAAAACCAATGACCTCCCCAGCACATAACTGTCAGCCATGCCGCTGATTTATGGCCCTGGTGAACAGTGTGTCAGATTCCCAGGCTTATGTGAGCCAATCACCCCTAAAACCCCTTTCCAGGTACATGCACTTTTTTTGGCTGATCATGTAAAGAAGCAACAAACTTTTATCAGGTCGTGTTTGTGGTGGAGAGCAATGCACCGCAGTGCAGTCCGAAAGACATGAAAAGCTTGAGCACCATGGATTGATGCCCACAGAAGATGGGAGAGGCAAAAGACATATGTCTTTGTGTATGTGTGTGTTTGAGAGAGAGAGAAAGCAAATCACACAAAGTGCTGAGCTAAGGTGGCAGCCAACCCGCATCTCTTCTAGGGGCAAGAGGAGGAGAGCCAGATGAAGCAATCAGCTGTGAAAATAAGCATGCATTTTCAGGCAAAGTGCAGTCCAAAGCCGCTTCCATGATCCTTTCACACTCTTCAGTTCACACCTAGGAGACACAAAGCAGCCACTGGATGCCTGTCAGATGAAATGGTTTTGTCAGTGTCTACGCATAGCCTGATTCCTGTGTCTGTTCTGTGAAGCTCGGAAGAATTGCGTTCCAGAGTTCCAGTGAGCTTAAACAAACGCCATGCATGTGCCATGAAAAAGCGTGGAAAAACGCAAGGGTAAAAGGGTAAATTCTAATGTGTCATTTCGAGAAAACCTTTGAAATAGAGTTTTAATGGCCACCCAGTCCTACCCGCTAGTCCGGCTCCACTCGCTCTTTCAGCAAAGCCCCACCTGGGACTGAGGCAAGGGAGCGGTACAGAGACAGAGAAACTGCTTTGTGTTCTCAGTAAAATCACCAGTCAGTGTTGTCAATTGAATACCTCTTGTTTAGAGTGATTTGGGGACAAAACATAAAACATAAAACAGCGACCATATGAGAGAGTGTCTAGTGATATTACTATAACTCTTGCTTTTCCCCTTCATCCACTAAAGCCCCCTTTCATGCACAGCTGCCTGACTTGACGGCCCCACTGGCTACATTTGGTAGGGTTAAGTGCAGAACTATAAATTATGCCTATGGCACAGCTCAGTTTGCATTCACAAGAGGGTAGGTGGGTGGGCAGGCTAGCAGATACAAACCCTAACCTTCCCCAGGTGTACCAAAGTGTTCCCTGGTGTGCTAACCTGCTCAGCGACGATACTATGTCCATAAGTTTTCAGTGGTAACCTCAGGCCATTTCTACAGAGACCACACACCCAGGCGGTGCTACAAACCTTGCTTATAAGCTTTATTAATTTGCCTCTGCCAAATGCAAGGTTTCAGGACAACAGTGAAACTGATCTTATTCCTGCTTTACCATCGTTTCAGCCATTCGTTTGTACTTCAGCCAGTGCTTATTTAGACTTGGTCTAAACAGGCCTGCCTGGAAGTCTGCAGTTACAGCAGGTCAAATGGGAGAAACAGGATACCCATTTATTTTGACGTCTCCCTGCGCTGTTTGTAGAAGTGTTTTTGTTTCCTATTCACTAAAGCACACAAACACAAAACACAACCTGGGACTCTTGTCGACTTTTAATCTAGTACAATGTAAACTTTGTCCTCAGACACGACCGAAAGGCAAAGCAGACAGACCTCTCTCTATATCCGGCTGTCTGGAGCACAGTGAACCATACTGTTGCCTCCCCACTGCCCAGACAATATGCACCGTCTTCTATAACCTTTCGGGGGACTGTTTCAGGTTATCGCAGCAAGCTTCACGGTGCACGCATGCCTTTCGCATTTACTCTCTATCACACTCCTCACAGGGGTGAACAGGACCAGTGCCCAGAGGTGCAGCCAACACTGCGCTACTATGCCTTTTCCTTGTAATGTAAGAGATTCCCTTGCCGCATCTCTCTGTGTGTGTGTGTGTGTGTGTGTGTATGTTGCCGTACCGTGACAGGATGTGTGGAAATGAAGAAGGATGGGAAGGATAGGTAAAGCAGGTAACATATTCCAGATGTGTCCGCATGACTTCAGAGCTGACAGTGACCTGGCACGTGAACTGGCCCTGAGATGGCACAGAGCAGCAGGGGTGTGTTAAAATGTTAGAATATGGTGGTGGTGGGGGGTGGTGCTCGGTGGGTGTTGTTTGAGGAGTAGGAAGAGGCCATAAGGTGAGTAAATATTGTTCTGAACAAAGGATCTGGCTATTGGTTTGCTTTAAGCTGTGTCTCTTTCACTCTGTTTGGTGCAAGGAATTTATGGGGTCCCTGGCGTCATGGCTGGCTGTGAGTGTACCATGGTGTGGGTGGGTAATCCAAAAAAAGGAAGCGTGTAAATCAAACATACACACATAGACACACACAAACACACACACATACACAAACGCACACATATACGCACAGATGCAAACAGAGATACACACACACACACCCCTGCTGAGTATGCCACGCGTCTCACTCAGGCCTTACGGCCCCATAATATCATGCTGCCTCCAGGGGCCCGGCAGACTCTTCATCATGCAGTTGCATGGCTGCTGGTGATGTTCAGGCCAGTGACGAGTGGTTTTCTGGTGTTGAAGCATCATGTCACAGTCATGGCTTATTTCACATGAAGCGTCACAGTCTGGCTCGCTTGGCCGGATGATTGGCCCACTCTCTCGCCTCATCTGTTTTGGCCATTCCATGTTTTCAGCTCTTCCAGAGAAGAGGGGCTGGACTGGAAGTCCAGTATTTTATGTTGGCCGAGACTCTATATCACGGCTCTGCCACGCAGTGTGGAGTGCCGATGTGGTGATGGGCACACAAAGCTTGTGTTGAGGCCAAGCATCTGTTCCAAGCCAAGCCAAGTAATAACTCACACACACACACACACACACACACACACACACGCACAATGGATATATGTGTCAGTACAATGTTCATATCCTCAGTTCATTACTTACAAGAGAGTACTACTTTACAGAAGGGGTAAAACAGCAAAGAAATAAGTTAACAATATTAATATATAATACAATTTTAAATTTTATTTTAAGGGTCTTCACGTAATACAAAAATATTGATCACAGTGTATTTTCTTGGAAAGATTGACATTGCTATGGACATAGAAAGTTTCAATAATATTTAGTGGCAATAAATTATATAATCAATATCTGACACATAAGAATAATAAATCAATTGACAACATAAAAAAGACCATGGCTCGAGCTTGGGATCCTCAAGTCTTTAGTATAAGTGTCCTCTGGTCTCCTCTTCTGCTATGGGAGCAATCTGAGTCTCTGTGGTCAGTCCCTGTTGGCCCACGCAAACTCCACATTCCTAACATGAAGATGTGTCCATTCGATAGTGTGCCGCCGCCAC
Source organism: Tenualosa ilisha (assembly GCA_015244755.2). Classification (NCBI taxonomy): domain Eukaryota; kingdom Metazoa; phylum Chordata; class Actinopteri; order Clupeiformes; family Clupeidae; genus Tenualosa; species Tenualosa ilisha. The sequence continues at coordinate 8,318,293 of PYXC01000541.1, read as the reverse complement.
CTGCCGCACTCTTCCACGTGCCCGTGTCCCTGTGTCTGATTGGCTGCACATGCCAGCAGCTGGGCAGCGTGCACTTCAGTTTGGGCACCAGCGCCAGCCTCAGTCCAGCCTCCTCCAGTATGTGGGTATGCAGCGGCACACCTCCTCGCTGAAGTAAAAGCCCGCCTCGCACCGTCGCTTCCGCACCTCACACGGCGGCCTGTAGCAGCTGGGTGTGGCCGGGGAGGGGGAGGGGGAGGGGAGAGAGAACAGGAAAAGAAACATTACTGGTGTACGCACTGCCTTGTTTAATACCCCTTAACCTCACCCCCAACCCTGTGCTCTCTCTCAGCCTGGTCTGTGGTTTCCATTGCCAATATGTCGTGTTCAGGCATACCGAAGCACTTGTGAGCTCTTGGGCAACGTCATTGATTTTTTATTACGTCTTAAAGTTAAAGTAATTACTCTTTGAAACAGCAATAACTTTGGGGTTGGAGTTAACAGTTGGCCGTGCTCATCTGTCCCTCCTCTCCCACTCCCACCCCTCTCAGGCGGCTTGTATTCGATACCGGGGACCAAATAAAACAGAATCTGAACCTCGCTTGCCATTATTAGCTCTTACTTTATTCGACATCCGATCCGGGCAGCAGTGTGCACAACATAAATCAGCTTTAATGAGGAGGAGGGTAATGCGCCTGCGGGGTAGAAGTGGCAGACAGAGAGACAGGAGAGGAGACGAGAAGAGAGAAAAGAAAAGAGAGGAAAAGAGGAGGGAAGGGGGTGTAGAGGTAAGGAGAAGGGAGGAGAGGTTAGAAAAGGAAAAAAAAGATAGGGAGGAGAGCAGAGGAAGAAAGGGTAGGGAAAAGAGACCGGAGGAAAGGAAAGGAAAGGAGAGAAGAAAAAGTAGAGGAGAGTAAAGAAGAGATAAAGAGAATGGAGCAGCGGGGATAGAGGCACAGAGGGAGTGCAAAGAGCTCCTGTATCACTCAGTGCAAAAACACTGGCAGACATCGACAGATAGACAGAGGCAGAGGGAAGAGAGAGAGAAAGGGAGAGAGACAGAGAGAAAGAGAGAGAAAGAGCGAGGGAGAGGTATTTGTGTAGACTAAGGTGTTTTGCAGATCACCTAGGAGCTAGTGCAGGCCCACAAAAGGGAGCGCCTGGCGGAGGAAAAGGTGGAGTGACCTCAGCGCAGCGGTGATTAGGGAACGCTCCCTCTGGGATTGATTTCACACCATTGTGTGCAGAGTGAGAGGTTTTACGGCAGGGGCACGGTCATGATCGCCTCATCTAGCTCTCAATCTGGCACGCCTCAAACTGGTTTACGATTTCAGGAACTTCACCAAGCTAGATGCAGGTACACTCACGTAGTGGATTTTGCATTACTGTAACTAAAGAGGCATCATTGACTTTCAGAAAAGAACAACCTACAATATGAGTGTTTTGGGGCAATATGCAACTTAGCCCCGTGACACTAGAAAACTGACAGCATTATAAAAACCAGTAACATTTATTTCTGAGAGTAAGGAATAAGAAATCTTTGCTATACAGATGATGTGACATGCTATCCACAGAGTAAACAATCTATGCTATACACATGATATGAGCTTAGTGACACAGATTTAATATAGCATAAACTAGGTGTCTGGTTCTACTACCTATTTCAGGTGAGCACAAGTTTGAGGATGTCAGTGGAGACTGTGTGTCCTTTGGCATGAGCTTCTGAACATGACCTAATGTTTCAAGCCTAGTTGTCATGGCATCACACTCTTTTTTCTTCATTGTCTTTTTTTCAGTTTGGTCTCCCACACAGTCTGGTCTAGTCTTTAGAGAGTAGCTAATTATAGAGGAAGAATGTTTTATTTCATTTCTTTGGATTTGGGACTGGGTGCATTACTTTCTACTGAGTCTGGCTACATGCTAAGAGTGGAGGCTGATCAAAACCAGCTGCTATGGATCTCCGTCTGAAACTGTCAGTGTCATGTGCTGTCGATATCTGGCGCAACACATCTCTCTCTGTGGCTTGGCAAAAGCACTGACAGTATATGATCCTTTAGGATTCCAGAGGATTAAGCCATCTCTTCCCCACAAAATCTGACCAGTAATAGCGATTACAAACTCAGGGTGCCCCCACCCCCCTCCACCCCAAGCTAATACGCTAGCCTTCCTCCACATGCTCTTCTCATGCGAAGAGAGATTCATTACAGATTGAAACAGTGGGGTTGCAGCTCCCTCCAGGAGGAACAGGAACATCTAGGGATTGCTCAATCTGAGTCTCTGTATGGAGCCTTTTACTTAGGGTGTGTCTTTTTTTGTCTGCTATGACGCTCTGATGTACAGGGGGTGCTTGTGTGCACTACACTGCACTTCTTCTCTGCAAGTTTAGATAGGATACTCAACACGGTGCTGAACAAAAAAAATGTTGTGAGTCTTACCTGCATGTGCCCTGGTGAAACCTTCTGCCTTTGAGAAAACACCTGTTGGGGGACTCTGTGCACTCGCACACACACTTGGTGCGGTTAAGGGGCTGGCTCTTGGGGCACACCTTGGCGCATGAGCACTGGCAGGTGTCCTTATTGAAGGCCTGGTTGGGCCCGCAGGTCGAGGCATGGGCTTTGCAAGCACACTGGCAGGTGTTCCTGTCCAGGTAGTGGTGGGGGCCACAGCCAGCTAGACGCAGGTGCTTCTTGCAGACGCACTGACACGTGTCCTCGTCCAGTTCTTTGTCAGGCCCGCAAATGTCTGGCTCAAAGGTCTCTGGGGGAGAAGAGAGAGACAGCATGACATGCTGTGTTATTGAATAAAGTGTTTAATGTGGCCTGGGTTTGCTTGTTCTTGAAAGCGATCATCTACTCTCTAAATGTCAGAGACAACAAAATGTTCATGTATAGCAAGTGCTTTCAGCATTTTGTCACATTTTTAAAAGTAGCCACACTTATGTTGTATAATGCCTTCTCTTGGCTCAAGAGAGAGCTGAAAAGCTGTCATCCGTCCCTAAAAGTATGGAATTTCTGGCGTTTCCATTGGCTTATATAAGAACCAACACAGCCAATGCGTCCAGGGCAACAGTTGTTGTTTGACATCATGATAAACAGTTACTGGAGTACAACATTCCTGATCTAAATTCCTAGCGAAGCGTGTCTCCCCCCCATGGTACAAACAGATGTTATTGTTTTTATCCTTGGCAAACAATTGTATGTGATGGCTCATTTAGCCTTTTTGCTACAGTTTTTTCTTTCTACTTTCATCCTGTTTTTTGTTTGTTTTCATGTTCTTGGGTAAAATTGTTCACAGATCATTCCACATGACTGCAGTGACTTGGCTTATTCGTTTTTATGACAATCAAAAGTAAGACTGTGATAACACTGAATACTTAGGCGGTTTTAGCCTGTACGGCTCAGCAAATGTAGCAGTGAGACCATTCCTTGCACTGGTGGCTTGTGCGGGCTCTCAAACTGAAGGGAAAACACAAATTCATGCTCAACCTGTTGATTCATGGTTACTGCAGTGGACGTACAGCATCTCGTAAAGAGGCCGAGATGTCATCCTTCATATGTTTAATGAGCATGGTATATGTTTGATCACACACCGTGGTTAGATGGAACTTTGTGTGAATATTTTGTTTGGGGGGGAGCCCTTGCTGACTTGCTGTAAATTAAGGCAGCACAGGTTGGTTTTTCCTGGCCTTGACCCATGTTTGCATGGCCATCTCCAAACAGCTGGCCCTGATGGCTTTCCCATCAGTGGAGATGTCAAAGCATGGATATACCCTAAAATGACTCACTGGAAATGTGGTGAGTGTGGGTGACAGTGTGAGAAAGAGGGATTGTTATCTTTCCCTGTGTTTAATATAGAAGTGTTGTCACTGGCATTCACTGCATACTCTCTGTCCATCATGTTAGTGTGAGTATGAGTATGTGTGTGTGTGTGTGCGTGCGTGTGTGTGTGTAAGGGGGAGAGAGAGAGAGAGAGAGAGAAAGACAGACAGACAGACAGACAGACAGACAGAGAGAGAGAGAGAGAGAGAGAGCGCATTGCTTTTCAGAATTTAAAAGTTGAGCCATTGCAGCTGGCAGTCCATGGGAGTCAAAGGGTGCACAGCCTAATTTATGGGAGCAGTGGGCGTCCTTCCGTTCTCTTCTCTGAACTGTGACTGTGACTGTCCCACCTAGACCTGTCTTCCTCTCTGCTGAAGCCTCTGTTCAGTGCCTCTGATTTTACAAAGGATTTAGGGAGTAGAACTGGCCACACTCCCCTCCTCTCCTTCGTGTCTATAGGGAGTCAGTTTTGACATGGGAGAGACACAGACCTGTGGACTACACTGAACTGTGTGTGTGTGTGTGTGTGTGTGTATGTGTGTGTGACAAAATCAAGCTGAGGATTGCTTTTCACTTGGAGGGCGTGAATCAGCATACCACTTAGTCCAGTAGGATGATCCAGTGATTTGTGGCATCCAAAACAAAGACAAATACATCCAGGTTTCACCTCATCGTGTGCATTCGCTCGCTGACAGTGATTAATTTCACCACTATTTTCCTTACTCGCATTACCTCAGTTGAAATATATGGTGTGACCTGAGTGATGTATTGTGTTGAGAGCCTCCACAGAGCACGAGGATGCCACAGCCATCAGCACTTAAAGTTCCTATCTCTGTAAATCAGTATGCACAAATCCCTTCCTTAGACCCCCCTTACACACACACACACACATACACACACACACACACACACACACACACACACCATACATCTCCTGCGCTGGATGTTTGTAGGCCTATACAAACCTTGTGCCTTTGACTCAAGACTACATACATATATATATATTGCATGTCTGAGGTGCCCTCTGTGCCTGCACCTCTGGCCTCTACCTTCTCCACGTCGCAGTCAGTTAAGCTGAAAGAGACACCTAGATAAGGTCTGCCAGACTGCTGGGTCAAACACAAACCTCCCTTACCTGAACCTTACTTCTCTCGTCATCTCTCTCTCTCTCCCTCTCTTTTAGCCTGTCACATGCAAAGAGCAGGAAAGGAATGGTTTGATTTAAACACATCTGTTTCAGAGGGGCCAGGATGTTTTATTACTTTAACGGACAGCGGAAAAAAAAAACAAAGCAACTGGTTACCTCCAAGTTGGATTGCTGTGCCGCTGAATCAACATTCCACAGAGGGATTCACCTTCTGTACCCCACCCCTCACCCCCAACCTCCCCATGAAAAAAACAATGGCTGGCCTTGATTGGCTATTTGGTTTAAGTGCTTGGTAAACACTGTGATTCCGGACTGAGGGAGCCAAGGACTGCAGAAATAGGAATGTGGAGTTCTGGGATTTGTATTTCTTTTTTGTCTCACTCCCTCTCTCTCCCTTACTCTGTCCCAGTTTTGTTTACACAGCACTCTCAGAGCAACATCCACTGTGAAAGCGTCGGCATGCTGTGCTTCTTTGGTTCCTGCAGACCAGGGAAGCTGTTGGGGAGGTTTCCACATCTGCTCACTCAAAAGGCTGCTTGGCTGGGAGAAGCAGCAGCCGTGTGTTTGAAAAAAAAAAAAAAAGAAAGAAAGCCTGTAGAGGCAGCCATTTGGACTCATCTGCTCCTGTTGTTGTACTGAGGGGATGGTGAATGGCTAATTGAACTGAGGCTTGGAGAGTATTTACCATGCCAACAAAATCTAGGCATATGTTTGCTGACGAAAAGGGACCAGATCACCCGCTGCTGTTTCAGATGCTTTCCTATCAGGTGTTCCACTTTGCCATGCCACAATAAACACTCATGTCATTACATGCTGAATAGTACAAACACATTCATCAGCACTGGAGTAGATTGGCTACACCCTCAATTACAGATCCACACACAACTTAGTTTAGTCATCAACACAGCACAGTGCCAGAGGGTTGGATGGATGCACACATTCACACAATCAAACAGGCTACAACAATCATAATCATGAGTGCACAAGGGAACCCACTGGCATACACACACACACACACACACACACACACACAGACACACACAGACACATATGGACACTAGACATTTGCACATGTGATTCTCTCACCAGACTGGGGGGAATGGAGGGGTGCTCCTTGTTGTGGCACACATGTGCACAGGCGCTGGTTCCAGCTGTGATTCTTGGGGCATGTTTTATTGGCCACATGACATCTGTGGAGGAAACAGGCGATTAGTCAGGAGACATACAGTAGCCCCATGTTGAAAAAGTCTCTAGTCTCTCAATTAACTGTTCATCAGCTCGGGACAGGACTGAACTGCTGCTGGGGATTATTATTATTCAACAGACAGTGCTTCTTAAACGGAAAATTGGAAACAGCACATCTATTCAGAGCATGTATCACATACCCAACCATGGAGCTATTCTATAGGCTTACATAATAGGATACAGAATATTGAAGTAGATTATTTCGCAAAGGCCTAAACTATCCAGAGTGTTACATTAATACCCATTGCACCTCAAAACTAAAAAAAAAGGTCACCTCAAATCTCACAGCTCAGACCTCATTTGACAGACTTCATGGTCAAAGAGAAGTTATGAAACACTTCAATGACACTCGGTCAAGGAGGAGGACTTTAATTGAGGTCTGGCATGACAGTTCTCTGCTGGAAGTGTCAGTGGACATCACTCCTGAGTAGGAGATGTGGGCTTGATGTGTTCTGTGTCTGGCCCTGTCCCCTAAAAATCTGCTTGCCCCCCGACCATAACCCCCTCCATAACACAAAGCACATGCTCTTACTGGCACACGGGTCACCTCCAATAAAACCACAGGCCACAGACACCCCACGGGTTCCTCCAGGATCCGTGAAGTCTGCGCTCGAGGCCTGATTTGGGCCGAAGTTCTTTCCGAAGAGTGCTGCGCTGACTAACCTGCATGGCTTTGCCAGAAAAACATCACAGCTTCTTTTTTTCACCCTGTCTAACCCATTAGGGTTTTTAACACTAATTCATTCTCTTAAAAGGAGCGCTAATAGTCTGCGGTGTCGTATAAAAAACTGTTTCACACACATAAAGACAGTCACTAGCACAAACAGACATATACGCCATGCAAGTGCTAAGCTTCCCCTGGGCTTTGCTTATGTAAGCAGATCGGATCAGAAATTCTGTTTCTCTTCACACAGATTGATTGTGAAGGCTCTTGTAGAGGCTCTGGCTCAGTGATTAGGTCATGCGTCGTTACATGACCTGGATGACTTTATCAATATCAGTCAGTGTTTTTTCCATTGATCCATCACACAGCGGGCTTAGCACTACTGCTGCAGCAGCCTGCTCTCTGGGCCCATGGGCCACAGCACAACACCAAGACAAACTTTACTCTGGCTTCCCTTCTACCACACAGAAACGCAAGCCCTCCAAATAACTGCATTTCTTTGGCTCGCAAAAACACAGGCCCATGTGTGATCTTGAGGACTTGAAGGAGAGATGCGGTGTGAATCAATCCATAGCCGTGTTGTCTGAGGTCACCTCAACAAGAGCAAGACAATTTGATACATTCTACACAGAATAGCAACTAACACTAAATGAATGGCGCACAGTAACTTACTTTCAGTTTCATTTCGTAATGCCCCATTAGGCTCACATTAGTTATTGGTTTGTTGTTCGGTCTACGTTGCATCAAATTCTGGTTCTTTTTCCTACAGACAGCATTCAGTAAACAAGGCTATTGACTAATTCACACCAGATTTCTCTTTTAACTTCAAGTAGATCAAAAGAATCCGTAAAGACACACTGCAAGCCTAGGATTATTCTGAATCAGGCCTAACCAGTGTGGTCATCATAAACTGAAAAATATCAGGCTACACATTTTCTTCACTCACTAATATCTCTTGTCTAGCTCTAATTAGGATGCACTATCCAAACCGATGGCTAGCTGTGTAAGACATTTAACAGTAGTTGGTGGACACAGAGAGGATGACCCCAGCAATTTCCTGCCGCAAGACATTATCCACCACAACTCTGGGAATGAAAATATGCTTCTCAAAGTGTGAGGTCTATTAGTGCAAATGATTAGCTAATAGTTATACATCCATGTATATCTTCAGTCACCCCTCTCCTCTCCTCAGGAGTTTTCCTCCAGATGAGAAACCGCAGAGGATGAGCGATAAGCTATTATTCCACAGCCTCTTTAGTCTCTGCCAGACCACATTCTTTACAGCCAAGGAAAAGACAGAACTCATGCAATGAAAGAAAAAGAAAGGAAAGAAAGAAGAAGAAGTGAAAGAGTGTGTGTGCGTGTGTGTAGGGGAATTGGGTGTAGGGTGAGAATGAAAGGAAAGCTTTATCCATGTCCTTTCTGAGGATCCAGGCCAAAGAGATCATTTGGTGGACTTCCAGTGGGAGAGTGTGTGTGTTTGTGTGTGTGTGTGTGTGTGTGTGTGTGTGTGTGTGAATGAGTGAAAGACAGAGAAAGAGATGTGGAAATCACCCCAAAAAACTGTCAGTGAAGATCGGTTGGGGTGAGAGGTTTACAGTAATGAAAACATTAGTCTAAAATTAATTACTGCATCTGCTCGAGAACAGACACAGGGGCCTGAGCTATGACTTCCGCTTGTCTCTGACAGGGTGCTTAGGTGCAAAGATGAGAGGGGAGGAAAAAAGAATTCACACACACACACACATACATACACACAAACACACACACACCCGCACACACACACACACACACACACACACACACACACACACACACACACACAAACACTAATCCATCTACAGCTCAGTTCAGCTCTGCTGAGCTGCATTCACCTTGTGTAAGCAGCAGTGGCAATGGGCCGGCAGTTGAAAATCGCCCTGCTTAAATCTCCAGTAGACATGGGCCTCTGGCTATATCCTCTTGCGCAGACTCTATCCTGAGGAAATGCCAATCATGAGCAAACCCTCGGAGACTTGACTGAGATTTTCTCAAAGAAAGGAGAAGAGGGGTGGAGGGGAAAGGTGGGCAGTTTCCTGGTGGAAACGACGGAGCAGGTCTTTCCCATTCTGTTGGTGATTTATGACCTCACCCTCTCTCCCTCCCACCTTCTCTTTCTCTCTGTCCTCTACGGCCATTCTCCCTCTCTTTCTCTCTTTCTCCTTCACTCTAATTCTCTCCTTTCTTTACCCCACTGTTCTACTCACTCATTCTCTGAGTATATCTGCCTCCGGCTCAATGCTAAGCTGCTCATATGCCGTCCACTAACCCCCACTCCACCCCAACCCACCCTCCTCCCCTTCTCCCTGATGTCCAGCCCCATGCCTTTGCTTTCAGCTTGTTTTGTACCACAAGTGTCTGGGAGCATTGAAAATGTGCCCTTTGGTCCTCACACTGTACAGGGAATAGGACCCCACTGTGAGACAGGACGGATGTGGCAGCTAGGCTTACCACCTCAGCACCATTAGCCGCCTTTGTTGTGGGGGTTAAAGGTGAGGTCATTGGCACGGTCAGGGAATTAGCTGATCTGCGGGCTCCTGGGGCAACCCCAGGGGGTAGCTGATCCCCTTTCACACACACACCCTCCCGCCACCTTGGTTCCCATGTGAAACTGGTGCCATGTTCTGTCATGAGAGGGTACAACTTGGGGTGACTGCTGTACAGGGGGTTGGAATGTATGTTTAGCAGAGGTGTTCGCAATCCTAAACAGACTTCAAAAGCCCCTTTATATCCAATAGCATTTGTGTCCCCTTCAAACAACACAGCAGCTTGGCACATACTCATACTTCGCCATGGACTTGGCCCATAGTCATCTTTTAGATTCTACAATGCTAACAGATGTGAGTATAATTAATGTTTGGGGTTGTTTATCTAAAAAAGCAAAGCCAGGCCCTGGTCTACTGGCACCATGAAATAAAACAAATTGCCAAAGTCGTCCCTCAATGGTTCAGTGGCAAGCAACACATATGGGGGATTGAGAATGTGTTTTCAATTACCATACATTTTCAGTGGCTCCAATAGACAATGCATTCCTGCTTGGAAGGGCGGGGGGGGGGGAGAAATCAAAAACATGGGCAAAAAAACCTTCTGACATGTTCCCTGATTTGAGGAAGACAAGTTACCTGATGAGTAACATGTGAAGCTGCACCTCCCATAACCTGAAACAGACGTGTCCACTCAGACAGACAAGGTGTCCAAATGGTAATTGATGGCCATGGTAAATTTCAGGAGCACCCATTGATTTGATTTATGAGTCAGGGCAGCAGAAAGAGCACAAACTTTACATGAATTTGTGACTTCCAAATATTGGGGCGGTGGTAGCGTAGTGGTTAAGGAACCTGGCTAGTGTGCAAGTAGCCTGTGGGTTCAAATCCCAGCTGCCACTGCTGTGCCATCGAGCAAGGCACTTAACCCTAAGTTGCTCTAGGGGAGACTGGCCCTGAACAATTGATAGTTGAAATTGTAAGTCGCTTTGGATAAAAGCGTCTGCTAAATGCATAAACATAAACATAAACATTCCAAATAGATTCGGCAGACTGTGGTCAATAGTCAGCCAATCAGATGCCTCATTGGAAAATCTATACTGAAAACAAAATACTCAAAAGTCCATTTGGGGTTTTGTTAACAAGGAAAGCACTCAGTAGTAATCTTTCCTGTTTCGCATGTGTTGTTTGGAAGGTTGCATTTTGTTAGGTAAAGAGCATGACTTGCAAGTGAGTCGAAAAAAGAAGTACAACCTCATTCCACATTTGCCAGATGGAGCGCTTTGAGAATACTTCCACTTGACTTGTACCATGTAGATTTGACTCAAGCCAAAGAAACTACAGTTCACAATGCAAATGTGTCTCCAGGCAGCAGAAACTCCACAGTTCAAGTGGCTGCAAATATTTATGAAACCGCTTTTTAAATCTGGATAAAATGCCTTCCACCTAGAGTCTAAAGCCAGCATCTTGGCAAAAATTTCATCTTAGGTAACAGATGGGATGCATAGCCAGGATAATAGCTAGCTGTTTATCCTCAGGAGAGAGGTGCTATTTGGTTGGAGGTGAGACTACAGTGATTTCCAAGGAGCCGAGGGTGTCCCAGCCAGCTCCTTGTTAGTACCACAGCCCCTCCCCCCATGACTGGTGGGACCCCAGCACCCAGGCCCAAAGGCAGTGTTTCAAAGAAGTGTTCTCAGTCTGGGGGAGATAAAGCAAGCAGCCCATTAGATGCGCGTTATCATCTTGAGTTTCAGAGCCAGGAGCAAAATCAAAGTGAAAACGTTTTTGCACGACTTCGCTTGTGAGCACGCATATGTTAATGGCAATATAGTGTGTGTGTGTCTGTGTTGTAGAGAGAGAAAGAGCTTGTGTAGAATTTCATTGGCATCTAAGTAGTCAGCATGGATGTGGACCACCCTGGTAAGAGCCTGGCAGGACTTTCTATGTCGTAATCAAATGGTACAGTTTATATGAGGGCAGAATTTTCCACAGGAATGATTGGTCGGCCGGCTTACACAAACAGATGACATGTCCATTCCTTTCTGCTGCTTTCTCTTCCTGTGTTGAATGATGAATATCAGTCACCTACAGTCAATGTTTGTAGTGACCATAATATCATTGTTGAGAACGGTATGTGATTGACTGAATTAGCAAAGTAGTTAAGCTTGTTGACTATCCAGTTACTTATCACAATATCAGAATGGTGATTGCTCCAAATGAAGTCCATGACTCATCCAATGTGCTGGCAGGAACAACAACCACTTTTGAAACCCTCCAAGCTGATCTTTTTCATAAAATTAACTGATCAAACAATGGCTCAGTTCTGGAATTTTCCAACGTTCAAAGACGACAACAAACGATCTGATTGGAAACTGCCTGCAGAATCCGCTCCTCATTTGGATAATATTCAACTCAGCTAAACATTTGTCCTTTGCTTCAAACAACTCGCTCTTCTACATCACAAACGCCTAGCATCCACTGGATAGCCTGGTCCATCAAACGCTTTCACATCGTTTTACTTTGTCTGAGGACATTTCCTTCCTCATGGGCAGATAGTTTCTGTGAAATGTAAATGTATTAGGCATGCCTGAGCCCTCTGCTCGCTGATTGGCCAGCAACCTAAGCTAATGTAGAGATTGTGACTGACTGTGCTGTAGCAAAATGCGACACTGAAGCACCAGGTGGCACTAGCCTGGCACCCACTGGAACCCATGAAACACAGAAAACTGCTTTGCACTGCTGTCATATAAAAGCACTGTGATTGGGTGTGCCCGAGTGCCACAACTCATGTCATTGTCACGCACAACTATCTCAGCACAACTGAGGGAAATTGCTTGATGATGTGTGAATGATGTGCCTGCCTGATGAAATGCTTGCAACAGTTAAAACCCAGTTAACTATTGTCTCTACTGCGAATAGCAGAGCAGCAGCAGTTGTCACATGAGTCAAACTCTCTATTTAAGTATTTAACAATGTAATGTATAAAGATGACCTAAACTTATACAAGGCATTAAAAGATTACATTAAGTAGTTGTGCATCAAGGCATTAACTGATTACATTAAGTAGTTGCATCAACTTGACCCTGTAATGGCAAAAGCTCACCCTTCAGCCTCATTGAGCATCACTGTTGTATTGAGTAACACTCTGATTTACTTAGGCTGGAAAAACTGTCAGGACCTTTGGCCAAATAACCCAAGTTGCACTGCAAGAGATGCATAAACAGCACATTAGATAAAAAGCATTATACAGTCAAGGCATGTGAGGTCTGTAGGGCTCTTGATAAGTCCCCCTGCATATCTGGCATAAATTGCATTATGCAGAATTTTAAGAAACTGCACTTCAATAGGCAGTGCAGCGTGTAGGGACCCCAGAGCCCTGAATTTGTGCACTTCATACAAACAAAACAAAAGCAAAAAAGACCCATTCCTGAGACTCAGTCTCCCCAACGACATGCAGGAAAACGAACAAGACGGGAATGTAGTCAGTGTGAGTGTCGACCAAAGAAAAACACAATTTAAAAAGGGGGCTGTTTTCACTGTGTTGTTCCGAGCAGGAACACATCTGCTTCGTCTTAAGTGAGGACTGGCTACACGAGCTCTCGCCGAGAAATGATGCTGAGGCGCCCTCACTTCTGTTATTGCAAATCACTATGACAGGAGACAGTTTGGGGGGAAAATGTGATACTGAAATATGAAATAAATATCAAACAGACCCTGTTCCCCCTCACCCTGACACAGCTCTCTACCCTGAGATGGGGGCTCCTGATGAACAAGAGTAATGGAGGTTTGAGCCCCAGTTGTTCATCAAAGGTCTGCTCCCTCTAGTGCATCCACTCACATAACAGAAAGTTGAACTAAGGTGTCAATGATAAACTGTAGAACCAGGTGAAACTGTGCAAGTAAAAGTTTTAATTTCTTGGAAGGCTGACAGTTGACACCAAGTGTTCTATGAAAAAATGCTGATATAACTGCTGATAAAAATGGTAAAAATGCTGATGTAACAACTGGAAAGTCATGAATAAATAAATAAATACTGTACACACATACAAACAAAAAATCAAAGAACAAACGCAAAAGCCCATGAGTCCAAATCGAGTGTAAACACCTCTACTCTAAACACCCTCCTCCACTGAGCTGTTCTTTTTCTCCCGCTACCCAGATAGTAAAACCAGTCAGATAGCTGCCTCCGCAAGGGTTGTCTCATGTTTGCAGTGGATCTCTGAGCGATGCTGTAATCACCTGGCTGACGCTCAGCGGACCCCATCTGGGATCGATCGCCCTGCTGACTGGCCTCCGCTCACAGTGCTGTCCTCGCAACTGCAGGGGATTCTTTTCGCGACACAGCCCATAACGAATCCAAGTTTCCGCTTTCTTGTCCTCTACTCTTCTTTTCCTTCTTCTTCTTCTTCTGATGACAACTTTTTGGGGCTTTTACAGTGTTTACAAGGTGAGTCATGCCCAGGAATGCTAGCGCGTGTCACGAAGGGACAAAAAAGAGGCTAATCCCGTATAAGCATCAGTAAACATTAACTCAGCACACGCCTCCATAAAACCAGTCGCATGGGGTGCAGAGAGAGGATGGGTGGATGTGAAAGTAGCCTCACTGATAGGAAACAGACTGATATTTCATAATACAGCCAGGCTCCTTCTAGGTGGAATGCACACCATGTGGCAGATATGTGCTCTGGGCAGAGCTGAACTGGACTGCACATTGTTTTCTCAAAGCACATCTCTCTCCATTGAAAACACCTCACTAGACCTTCAAAGCCTACTGTGCTCTCTCTCTCTCTATCCCACCAACACAAAAACACACACACACACACACACACACACACACACACACACACACACACACGCTCACGCTCACACACAAACAACCTCTCTCTGCTTGTGCATAGATCCTCCATGACCTCATCATCTTTTTCGTAACTGTTTATTGTGTGGCGTTCCTGAGCCCATTTAGCTAAGGGCCCTGGAGCGCGATTGCAATGCTGACGAGTGCTGAAGAGTGGTCACATGCATCTTTGCTGCAGCTGGTTGGGCTAAACTCCTCTCCTCCATGCTCAGATTCAAGGGGGCCTGCTTGAAGTGTTGTTTCTGCCACTCTCTTTCTGGTTTCGGAAACAGTAAACACCCACATGGGCTTCGTGAACTACTGTAAGCAGCTTAATTTATAGGCAGGCTACATCAGGCAGCAGCGTGGGCCAAATAGCCAAGAGCTCTCTCTCTCTCTCTGTGTGTGTGTGTGTGTGTGTGTGTGTGTGTGTGTGTGTGTGTGTGTGAGTGAGTGTTTCTGTTGGTTAGACACAGAGGGACAGTGAGAGCAGAGCAAGGAAATGGCTACTAGCTGCACATAAACAGCTACTCAAAGACACATTGAAAAGGATTATACTTTTGGGCTGTTCCTCTCTCTTTGGCAGTGGTTATTCAGTCTATAATTATTTTAAGATGGATATGTGTGCATGCATGTGTGTGTGTGTGTGTGTGTGTGTGTGTGTGTGTGTGTGTGTGTATGTGTGTATGTGTGTGAGAGAGAGAGAGAGAGAGAGAAAAACTACTGTATGGATATAAACATACAAACACAATGCACAATGCTCTTTCTCTGACCCTTAACACCACAAATGACTAAAGCACAGTTCATCGAGCTCTGATGAGCGCAAGATGGTAAGTTCATCAACACCCCCCATGGTCCCTCACTGGGAATTCCTGTTGTACAGCAGCCCATAATAACACACAGCCGGGAAGCTCTCTCTCAGGACAGGAAAAAAAAGGTGTCTGCTTAAACTGGCCAACATGAAACCCCATATTCCTGTGAGCACAGAGCATAGCTACTGTAAACCATTAGGCTCACTGGCATCCAAGACACACACGCAGTTTCGGGACCGGGAGGACACCCTCACCCAGGCATCACTGGAGGAACCAGGAGGAGGGGTTCTTGGAGAGCAACTGTATATTTTGGTATTTGTATGTGTGTGTGTGTGTGTGTGTGTGTGTGTGTTTGAAGGTGGGAAGGGGTGTCAAAATGGAGCGCTACTTGTTTGGTTTCTCAATGTGTGAGCTGACCCCCACCCGTTGATCTGCGGGTGGAATGTCTCGCTGCGTGGTCGGGATGCTGTTGTCATTTTTGTTTTGCTCTGCCCACTTCTGACATGACCACAGAGTACTTTTGTTTCACAAGCTGTTCAAAGTCGTTGTCCTTGTAGTGAGGGGGTAGCTGTGCTGGAGGGGAATGAAATGGAACTACAGCCAAAGAGGTAGAGAGACAGACTAGCCAAAGAGGTAGA
The DNA here is from genome assembly GCA_015244755.2 of Tenualosa ilisha. Taxonomy (NCBI): domain Eukaryota; kingdom Metazoa; phylum Chordata; class Actinopteri; order Clupeiformes; family Clupeidae; genus Tenualosa; species Tenualosa ilisha. The sequence continues at coordinate 8,302,634 of PYXC01000541.1, read as the reverse complement.
GAGACAGACTAGCCAAAGAGGTAGAGAGACAGACTAGCCAAAGAGGTAGAGAGACAGACTAGCCAAAGAGGATTTTCAAGCCGAGTGGCATTGAATAATAAAAGTCAGAATGAAAAAGGGCACACTTACTCTGGCAGAGCCCGGCGTATGATGGAGTGCACTTGTCTGTAAACATCCAGCTTTGAAAGGCACTGGCACATTGTGTGATTGGCAAAGCTGATGGTCACTGGCTTAGTACCTTGTTTTATTGGCACTGTGATTTCAAACAGCTGGGGGCCAAAGGTACAGAGAAAGAGAGAGAGAGAGAGAGAGAGAGAGAGAGAGAAAATGGTTACAGATGGAAAACAATTCTTTAAAAATTGCACTCATTGCAAAAAAACCCTTTTCTTTATCAAGCAAGCAAACAAAACAGAGTTCACGGCTTCTTTGCTATACCACAGCATACTAATGAGGTTGACTTGTGGACTGGAGATTACATCCCAAAGCCACACAATAAGAGGGCCTACGCATGCTACATGTTGTGAAACTGCAAGCTCACAAAGCCCTCACATGAAGCCACAGTGTGTTCAAACACTTAGCCACAGCTCTAAGCAGGCCTGTTAAGGAGAAAAAAAACAACAACAAATAAAAACCACAGCAACCAGCCCACTTGCACTGCCATTTTGTTTTCACATACAATCTAACATAGCGATAACAGGCCAGATCTTGTTTTCATTTTTCAACATTCAGACCTTCAGCCATCTCTGCCAGTGGCAGGTCACTCTGTGCACTGTGGGCTGTGCTGATGAAAGATCCATGCTGGCTAGAAGGAGGGCCTCATCTGCCTTCATTAGGCCCCTGCTGACAGGTTATCTTAACCTTTACACAGCTCCACTTTGCAGGGATGGACCTGGCAACACTCGCACTGCACTGCACCGCACCACACCGCAAGGGGGGTTGTATTCATAAAATAGCAAATGTAACTTTTATCTCATCACAGATTAGTGTTTTTTTACACAGAAGAACAAAAAATAACAGCATGACTCACTGAAGAAGAGTTATGGTGATATATTGCACTTTCAGCAGTGTGATTTATTAGAAAAACATTCAGTCAGAATGACTGCTCAAGAGCTGAGCTCTGGAAGAAATGTGCTGTCCAAAATTGTTCACTGGGGCAAAGAGCCATCATTGTTTCCTTCTTGATGCAAAATAGCTGCCACACTTTAAAATGATCTGCGCGTTTGTTTGCTTGTTGCAAATGTCTGACTATTTAAAACCTATAATCTTCAGGGAAAAATCGAACATGAGACATGGGAAATCAGGACATTTGTTTGGCCACTCATTCATAACATGGAATACAACATCTTGTCTTGTGTTTTGATAATGTTACAGCAGAAGCAGTAGATTCTTCAATCACTTGATGCCCCAGTTACAGGGTGTGATTATGCCCTTTGTCTGTGCCACTCTGTTCGGGCGATTCCTGTGCCTTGGCAGCACAGCCTGACGTGTCCTGGCACAAAAGCAGTCTTTTTTTGGGGGGGATTTAACATTTAGCCCCAAGGACCCTAGCACATGGCATGTTACTCCAGCTCCCACAGTCAAAAGTCCTTCACTGCTCATCTCACTGGGCATTTCTCTCTCTCTCTCACTCTCTGTGCGTGTGTGTGTGTGTGCGCGCGCATGTGTACTGAGGCACATTGGTGACTTGATGTGTTTGTGAGTGTTGAGGCAGAGGTTTCCAAGGAAAAGGATCTCCGAGGGATACACTAAGCATGCAACAGAATCTTCCCAATGCAGGAGTGCATGCTGGAACAGTTACTTTTAACTATAATCAGTTGAACTGCTTACACCAGACACAGGAGCACTGCGCACATTTGCAAAAACTAGACCAGTCTTCTAAAACAATTGTTCTGCTCTGTGAGTGGATGGCTTCAGTTCTGTTCCTGTTGTAGCCCAGCTGTTTAAAAAGAATGATCGGGCAGTGTAAGTCCACAATTCCATATCCATTGGGCAGGGAAGGGGGAAGTGGTGGAGTCTTCCTGGCCATTTCTCTCTCTCTCTCTCACTCTCTCTCTCTCTGTCTCTCTTTCTCTCTCTCTCTCTTACTCTCTCTCTCTCTCTCTCTCTCTCTCTCTCTCTGCCTCTCTTTCTCTCTGTCTTTGTGTCTGCCAACAGGCAACATTTACGCACAAGGTGCGTCATGAGTGGCTAATCACAAATCCATCTACGGGAAACTCCCTCTTGTTCACTGCTGCACGAATGAAAAGACTTGAAACAACTTTCTCCATGATGGCTTCAATCCGACCAGCTCACTACCACTGTAAGGCACAGGAGCTTCCATCAACTAGAACTTTACACCTACAGTACAGTTGATCAAGAACAACAGAAAAGCAAACAAACTCACGCCATCAAAGACGTGTGTGTGTGTGTGTGTGTGTGTGTGTGTGTGTGTGTGGTTGGGGGTCCCAAATGCACCCTGTGGGTGTGGTGAGGGGTTTGTGGTGCGGTGCAGTGGATAGCACTACAGTTTTATGGTGACATTTATAGCCAGCCAGCCTACTGGTCCTGCTCATCCCCCTGCTGAGACTGGTCTCTGGAGGTTCATGAAGCTGCAAAAAACAGACCTGTGGCTGCTAACCCTGGTCAAAAACAGAGGGAATCTCTTGGATAGGCAGCTTGATTTATGCTGTCAATTAAGTATCATTGGAGATGACTGTTGGGAAGATAGGACAGAACAGGTATAACTTAACTATCAGTATATCAACAAAGAGCATCTTATCACACCAGAGAACAAGCTAGTGTTGAACAATCACATGCCTGGTGTGTGTGTGTGTGTGTGTGTGTGTACGAGACAGAGAGAAAAGACGCGAAAGCATGAGTGAGTAAGATTAACTTCATGTCCTCTGGAGTCTGAACTGCATGGAATCTATTGTATGAGGGAACTTATGCTGTTGGGCTTAAAAAAATGGTTTTGTGCTTTTGTCCTTGGAAACTGGTCTAACAATACTGGTCTGACCTTATTCACTGAAAAAACAAGCATTTTGAAAAATATAGCTGATGTAACCCATATGTTTTATCAATGCACATCGAAACACAGAGCAGAAATCTTTGCTAGAGTGTATGATTGATATCTCACGGGGCGTCTATGTTTTCTGTGTGTTTAGTTTATGATGCATATTTAGCCTATGGCTCAAGCAAATAGAAAACAGAACATTTGGTCTGCTATGCCCTTTTGTAGAAAGTAGCTTTTGAAAAATAAGTCACAAGCTGACATGGCTCATTCTTGTGGCGAGTTAGAAAAAATATTATTTAAGGATGCTAAAAACAGGACTTCTATCAAATGCGAAACCAGCAATGCATTTCCCACTGTTGTGCTGCTCACACAAGAAGCAACCTTTGCACGGGCAAAAGAGATTTCGATAAATCCGGCCATGGCTTAGACAAAAGCCAACAATGTCAATGGCAAGACCTTGGCTGGGGGAGGACTTCCTGTAGGGACCCTGAGCCAGCAGGAGCAGGGGGTAGGGGGGGGGCAGTGTGCTAAATCACCCAGAGAGCATAGGGGGGACCTGGCGCTGGCCCCCCGGGTCAGCCCACCCAAAAGAGAGACGCCAATTAGGAGATGCCTGGTGGGTAATAACTCAAGAGATTTGACCTCGCCACACAGGCCCGCCACTGAGTGTGTGTGCAACCTGGTAAATCAATAGAACTCCTTGGACAAACACACATGCACGGCTCGGATAGCCTGCTGTGAAGGCTACCACAGCAATCAATATGGCCAGGAAAGCAACATAGAGCTGCATATATCTGTTCGCACACTTCTGCATACCGCATATATCTCCTCATAGATGGCACATGGTGTGTAAAATCTGTTTTTACCTAGATGGTTGCTGAGTGATATATGCAGTTGTGCAACCACTAAACACACAAACATACACACACACACACACACACACACACACACAATAGACTTTCTCTGCTAACATGCGTGATCAGACTGTTTGGGTATGTGTGTGTGTGTGTGCGCGTGTGTGTGTTCTGTGTGCATGTTTGTAAGATTAGTGGTTGCACAACTGCATATATCATTCAGCAACCATCAAGGCTGTGTACATACACATGCATTTATGTAAGTGCGTGTGTCTAATGTTTATACGTATTTATGTGTTTTACATGTGTGTGTACGTGAGCACCCGTGTGTGTGTGTGTGTGTAGAAGTGTGCAGTCCTGTGTGAGACTCACTGTCTTACTGATGTAGGAGGTGCTGATGTTCATACACTGGTGCTCCTCGCTGTTGCAGCAGCCACCACATCTGTAGACAGACACGCAGGGGGGTTTATAGAAGGTGTTTGTAGCCGCCCCAAACTCTTTCCCCACATCTAAACAAACTTCGCGTGGCATGCACAGGGTCTTTCTCCATTCTGTCTCAATACCTGTATGGGTGCATGTTGAGAAATCAGACAAGAAGATAGAAGATGCATTAAAATGAATCAAAGGGCACACACTACATTTAAACAGTAAATGTCTGGACATGCACATTTTCCCTTAGGGAGGAGATATTTAGAGCAGTTTGGGTAAATATTGTGATACATCACTGTGTTTAACATGGTGACATGAATTTAAACCATCTATGTCTCATTGGAAAGTTTGTCTAAATAAATGTCCATCTTATGTATAACAACAATCCCCATTAAGCCAACAAATTACACCAAGGGAACAGGGTTTCCACTAAATATTAAACTTATGTCAAACAGATGGTTACTCACTTTTGATAATGTCAAAGTTGATGAAGGCTGCCGCATACGTGAGAGGCTCTTCTGTGCGCGTCTCCGCAGAGACGTGGTCCCTGAGTGGGTAGCGAGCGCCCCGTTTGGAGCGGCACTTGAGCACGGTCCAGTAGCTCGGATAAACAATCTGCATGAGCTCATCCACGCTGGCCGCTGACCGTAACCTCTCCTCCATGTCGGGCTCTGGGTAGTCCTGCTGAGACGGGAAACACCTCGTGAGAGATCTGCAATTGGCCAGGAACCCAGCCTGAGTGAGTGATCTGTACTGGCTAATACAACATCACTTATGGACCCCCCCCAAACAACAACCACCACCACCACCACCACCATCACCACCTTTTAGCATACTTACAACCAACCACATAGGCTGTCATTAGGCAATAAACCATCACCTAGGGTTTTATTAGGGAGAGCCTGAAATGACCTGCCCCAGCTATGTTGGAGCAGAGTGTTGTGCTTTGTGCCAGAGAGGCATGAAATACATGACTCTATATCTTCCAAAGTGTTTGATCTGAAAGATGTATTTCATAGGCATCATCCTCTCAATTAAATAGGTGTGTTGAAATGAATACATACATCAGCGCTGTTGCAATGCTATATATGTGCAACATGAGATGGGTTGTGTTGAAAACATGACAAAAGGTCATAAACACTTCAAAAGTGGCGAAACAAATAGATAATAGATCCAAAGTTTTTACTCCTTTTATTCTGTGTGCATATTTTGGAATAGACCTCAGCATTATACTGGACATCCTGAACAGACCACAAAAGTGCTCAACCCTAATTTATCTCTCCCATGTCTGGGATTTTTCCATCGGGCACTTGGTTCTTCTACCTGACAATTATAAACTACCAGAGCATTTATACAATAAAGCAATACAAAACAGACATGGGTAGAATAAGGTCACTTTACACTCCAGGAGTTGGAATCAGTGTAGCGAACAAACACCAGTCTCTAGAAACCTTATCTACTTCCCTCCTTTTGCAATGCTACATGCTGCTACCTTCTACCCAACCCATGCTACCTCTGTGATGTGTTCTGTCCAGGCCTAAACAGATATCATGTTTCATTACATGGTGTTAATGTTAAACTATCCTGAATAGGCTAGTGCTGTAGCTTGATTCCTCTTCCCTGAACAAAGAGAGACAGAGGCAGCTCCAGCCAAATTTCCAGTTTTGTGAGCGCTGGATGGACTCTCTTCCCTCAGACAACACTGCTTACACAGTGCACCAACGAGGAGGTCATGGGTCCCAGCCAGGGAATTAACATGAAACTGTCTGTAGTATTTCTGATACATGAACTCTTTCACTCTTTCAAGCAATCACTTACTCACACACACACACACACACACACACACACACACACACACACCACACACACAGATTATCTTGTGGATACACACACAACACACATACTCACTCACTCTGTCTCTCTCTACCTCTCTCTCTCTCTCTCTCTCTCTCTCTCACATACACATACACACACACACAAACACGCTTGTATGTCCACACACAGTTTCTCTTGTGGAAACACACAGATTGTCTTGTGGATACACACAGACACACACACATACACATGCACACACACACACACACACACACAGACAAACACACACAACACCTCTTGGGGATAAGAGTACACAAAGTGTGAAAACATGAGCGCTGTCTGCGATCAGCCAGGAGTCACTGATGAAAAGTGATACTGTTGTCTGGAACATTCCAGGAAGCATGCCCAGTTACCTCTGTGACTGATCCCTCCCCCCCAACACACACACACCCCTCTCCCCCGATGATAAAAAAGGTTCCTCTAGTAATTTGTCTGAGGTGTCAAAAAAAGGAATGAGGTTGAAAAGAACTAGAAAAGGGGAGAGAAATTATAACATACCTCCCAGAGTGCTCTTGGTGAAACAATCTTTATCAGAGTGGTTCATCACATTTTATTATTCTTGAGTGGTGGAGACCACAGGGAGATGAACACACTGCTATTCCCTCCCCTATGAGAGAATCTCCTGCTGCCTGAACCACTGTGTTTGCTTAAGATATATCAAAATAGTCTTCTTTAAACCATGGCCTAAAGATACAAACATGCAATGAGTGCACAGCGATATGGTGCTTGGCTTTCTCTGGTCTGAAAACCACGACCTGTCACATACAACAGTTGTTTAGACATCAAAAGCCAGGTCCTCTGAGAAGTTATACAGATTTGAGGCTTTGTTTATTTCAAATACTAGTGCTTTAGTTTTATTCTAATCCAGAGAACAAAAGCACAGCATAGCACAGCACAAAATCCAATCCATCTTTGAACCAGCATGGTATGTCAAAGTACTCATCTAAGACATCTTTTCAGTAAATAGCCATAATGAGAGTAGCAAAGTCGTACACAGGATGTTCATTTGTTCTTTCTAATACACATATCTGTGAAGTCAAAAACAGACATAATGATGCTGAAAGGAATCGAAATCAACTTATTCAGCATTCTCTCTCAATAGGCAACTTCAGCACAGCTGACAAGGTATATTTATTGTCTTTGAGGTTGTGACATGGTCCTTGACACTGTGGTTAATAAGTAGTGTCAGGTTCCTTGGAGATCGTAATTCACAGCAATTACTTGTGACCCCAGTGAATGATCCAGTGCAGTGGTCTTCAAAAAAGACGTCTGGGCCAGTTCCCTTTACTTGGATGGCTCCTCTAACAACAGTGGCTAAACAGTGTGGCTGAATGAACGTAACAACAGGAGTCAGACCTATCACTAAAATAAGAGCCACTGAAAAAATCCCAATGTAAGTGGTTTGACCAGCAAACAAAAGCCAATTGCATTTTCTTACTGTCATTGCAAATACTGTAATCTTTAGACTAAGCTGCAAATGACATATATTCAGGCATTTTCTCCGGTGTGAAGCACCAATGACATTTTCCCCTTCATGTTGTATGTCAAGAGGCAGACAGAGGTCAAATGGCTTTAGAGTAGCATTACTGAAAATGTTAAACCCAAATCTTAAAACTGAGTACAAAAATAAAAAAACAGTGAAGACTAAAATCTTGTCTTCATGAGCAATAATAAACATGCAATCACGCCTGTGTAAAAACATAGAGAGCATTTCACAGTGGCTGTCATGACAAGATGCAAAGAACAGTGTATTAGCAGTAATCCTTCATTCACCAACAGACAACCCTCAAAGAGAAATAAGACCAGTGATCAAGTACAGTGCTAAACTCAATGGCAATCACAGACTTTGGAGGTCAGCTAGGTCATGGATGGATTCATCTCAGGCCAACCTTTTGTCTGAGTTGTGTTTAAACTCAAATTGCAAATTTTTGCAAACATTTGTAAAACATCTGCAAACTGTTTTCTATTTGCATTGTGTGTTTGTTAGTGTTTGTGTTAAGGTGGTGATTCAATATAAATTCACAGGGAGCTGAATGGAGGTGTTTGAATGAGCTTAAATGTTTACACAAAATGGTTCAAATTTAACAGCTGAAAGGAAACATATTGGTTGCAGAGGTTCACCTCTGGCTCTATTCAAAGAATCTGAATTCACCTCCAGTGCATGTGAAGTCAGATGTCAGTCACAGCAACAACATCTGGCACGTCACTGAACAAGTACAAATGTTCTGAAAGACTGGGCATGGCTGTATCAGACATAGATATCTTTGTTTTGAAAAGCAGCTTCGTTTCTTTTTGAATGTCAACTTTACTGGCACCATCAAGTCATGCTGATGCCCTGAATCCAACTCTGCCTTTTATGGCATTGTGCAGTAAAGAGGTTTGACTACTGAACCAATCACTTTCTGAAAAAAAAAACAGAAGTTCCCAAACATGGAGCTGTAGTTACTTTGGGTGTTGTGTGGGATTGATATGGAAAACTCCAGCTTCCAAGAAAACTCTTCTCAACAAAGACGCACATTAAGGGGAGGACTCCAATCCTTGTAGGAAATAGGCATTTCTTCCCACATGCACTCCCCTCTATTTCGTGCAGGAAACTCAAACTAGGTCTATATGGAGAGGGAGAGAAACTGTATGCGTCTATTGTGTTTGGCCTCTTCCATAACTTTGTTTACAGTGGTTCCTGAGATAACCGGTCGGTTTCCTTCCAGAAACAATGGGGGTGTCTGGGGTGTTCGTGTGTGTGTGTGCGTGTGTGTGTGTGTGTGTGTGTGTGTGTGTGTGTGTGTGTGAATGTGTTTGTGTTTCTATATCTGAATGTGAGGCTGACGCATTAAAGGCATGCCAGGCAAGACTGTGACTTTTTCATCTCCATGGCTCCCCCTACAGCAGCTGATTTTTTTAAAAAATAGCAACAACGTTGAACATTCTCACCAATCCATGTTAATTTACTTGCAAATTAAAGAACAGGAACCAGCAACTAACATTTCTGTGCGTTATGTTGACTGCTAAGCCGGTAATAAATGTGATTTTGGTTTCATTCACTTTCAGTTTTGTTTCCTCCGACTCTGTGTTTCAGATGCTGCAAGTGTAATAACCACAGAATCTACACTAGAGGCAGCCGAGAGAGCCTTCATTCACCCTGTAATGTGCCATTTAATCATCAAAGTGACTACGAGGCTGGTAAATTAACCTAAAAACGCTGCCTGGTGTGCCTTTAAGACATTGTATTCTCAACACAATGTGTTATTTTTACTGATTGACTATGGTATTAAAATGAACTAATTATGATGCCATAAATGGCAGAATAACCCTGCTAAACTAAACCTGCTGAATGGCCTGTATCTGACAGGGCAACGCCACTCTGCCAAAAAAATAAATAAACTTCAGGGATTCTCCAAGACAGACACAGCATAAAAAGTAACTTTGCATACGAATAGTTTCCAATAAACAACCTTTCCTCTACAACATACACAACTAAGGAATGGCCTCTGGGTGTGAGTGAGTCATCGCTGATGAACTGTCAGTGGTCTACGATATGATTAAACTTTGGTCGGGACCATCAGTTAAACAGAATGTATTAGTGGCCACATACAGACAGAATTTGCCATTTTGGGAAATAGAAATATCATCATAAATGTGCTCTCTGTCCATAACCCTGCTCTGTCAAATACTTATCATGGCAGGACAATGACTCAGGCCGGAAAGGCATGACACCAGCTGTGTAACACAGGAAATGCTCACCCCCTCTATCATAACTGACACTGAGGGTGAATTAATCAGCCAAAGTCCTGACTACACCCCTGGGTATAATTGCAAGTCTATCAGACAAGAATGACTATCTAACGCATGAGGAACTAAATAAAGATGTAATGTTGAATAAGTTGAAAAGTGAAGTTAAAGAGTCGAGCAGACAACCACAGAGTACAAATACTGTGACCGCTACAGACCACACTGGAACATTCTAGATGGAGCTGGTGGACTAGATTGGTCGATCTGACTTAGACTTCACACCGATTTTCCTAAGCTATGTGACTGAAACCCACCACATCCCCAACACACAACACATGCAAGAAAGGAGTGTGTTAAGTTCATTAGTGATCAAGGCAGCATCTCACTCTTTGGAAGATATTGTGCTTTAACTACCATCATTGCTGAATCCAACTTGGACTTAGGATTTGTTTCACATACAGGGGATAAGACCTGTCTTGGACTAAAACATGCATTGGTCTGTTTGTGCAAATATGAGCAGCCAACCTGGGTACTAATTGGCTGAATTAAACTCTCCAAATCCTGATCCCCCCAGGGAGAAATCCCCAGCGACTTTTGGTTTATACTGAGCAAATTGTCTTAAATTGTCACATTTGAGGAAAAAAAAAAAGAGAGAAAATTTGAGCCTCATGTAGTAGGCACAAGGCTTGACAAGACTTTTATCAGTGTCCACGTCATGACTTTGTTTCCAGCAGAGCAAACAGGGGCTGGTAGACCACAGACTGAGGTGGCAGTTCCTGTTTCCTCTGACACACAGGAAGGATGCATGCCATGTTAACAAGGGTATGGGACAAGCATACCACGCATCATCTGCATCACTGCCCCCACTGCACCCTGAGATCAAGGAATGTTTGTGGGCCGCATCCGATGATCTCAGAAAACACACTGACACATTGCGTTGGACTATCATAAGGGAAAATAAATGGATTACCGTTTTCACTGAACTATGACTTGCGCTTGGCCACGCAAGTGGATTTTTCCACATTCTGACAACGCAACACCAAATAAAAACAGGCCAGGCATCCCTGCTGTCACCTTATGAGTCATGCAACAATTGCAAAACTGTAGAATGCACGCTAGCATGCAGGTGATGTCATCACAACCTGGAACCCGGAGACCTGGAGTCCTGGGCTAAGAACCCAGTCAAGACCAATCAGCTTTGTTTTCTAAAGCCAACGAGACTGAATGAGGACCAGCTGAACCAAGGGAGACAAGAGGAAACAGAAGTCAAAACCACCAGCACACGCTGAAAATCACTCTGCGTCTGACACGCCGGGCCATGCCATATTGGAAAGCTCTCAGCCTTAATCCTTCTCTAGCCCTCCCTTCCACATTCAGACGTATCTCTCTGTCTGCTTCATCCGTTCTTTCCGCTTTCCCTCAGAATGGCTTTTGCAGATACATGAAATAAAGGGGGAAGCATTTTTTTATGAAGATGGTAGGAAATACCCTCCTCAGTTCAAAGCGTAAAGGAGAAGAGTCTGAGTGGTTGCTGTGGTTTTTCACAGAAGGAGACCTTCCTGCTGGAGGCCTTTAGGTGCCTGTCAGCAAAGAGCCATAGCTGTTTAGCAGTCAGATCTGTGTTCTAAAGACAACAGGCAAGTCGGCAGAACGAGATGGAAAATGTCTTGCTGTGACGAGGACAGGGAGCCTCAGGTCGAGCGGAGCGATATGCACAGTTTCAGCATAAACACTGGAACCAATCCAACATATGCTCAGACGTCCCTTTCATCATTTTATATATATATATGTGTGTGTGTGTGTGTGTGTGTGTGTGTGTGTATGTATCCCAACAGACCAGCCTGCAGCATATGAACCGCCTTACAGTACGATGGCTGAGACGTGAGGCCTCTGAACGAGGACACACATTGCTGACCAATGGGGGTCTGTCTGAGACTGGGGGGGGGGGGGGTTAAGGCAAGGGAGACAGAGGAGGCAAGGTGCCATCAGTGCTCCCATCGATCTGAAATGTGAGAGCTTGCAGGCTGACCCCAAGACCCTGACCTTAAAAAACTGCCATCCACCGCAAGAGAGAGGGAGGGAGCGAGAGAGAGAAAGAGAGACAAGAGAGAAAGAGAGGGGGCCCTTTGACTAGAGAAGTGGTCACAGTAAGCACATCAAGTCTCCTGGGTCAGTTCATTTCACTCTCTCTCCCTCTGCAGTGGCGTCAGATGAGTCACTGTCATCCATCACACTGCGATAGTAACTGCCCACCCTTTCCAGTGACGATGGAGATGTCTCGCACGGAGGCAGACTCCGGCACCCTCCCCGTGGATCTTACATTACAGCTCATCCTGTCATGGACCTCCACAGTCACTTCCACCTCCTCCCTTCCCTTGCCTCCTCTCCACTCCTCTCCTGTCCGCTTTACTTGGTGCCTCAGCTCAGCTCCTGGAAAATAGCTTTTCCATTCATTGTTATGGCTGCTATATCCATTACCCAGTAAACTTGAGTATTAAAAAAATCCCCAAAATTGTAACAGGGGATGTCATTGCCAATGTTTTCAAAAAAAAAATCTGAATCAGCCTTTCATGATTCATTCTGTTCCTTCCCACAAATACGAAAGAGGGGAAAAAAAACAGGTCATAACCGGTATCATGACTTGACAGACAACAGCTTTTTTTTTCTTTTTCTTAAAGACAGCAAATCCAATTTCATTATTAATTTCTCCCTGCTCCTAACCTCTTCACAGAATGCTTCTGCTTTTCTGGTACCAGTGGCTTTCTAAGGCACAGAGGACACGTTTTCGGCATGATTAACTAGGCCAGCTCCAGCCTCTGGTTCTGCGTAGGGCTGCTCTGGAGCAGCGAAGTGAGTGGGTGGCACACTTCCATAGGGCCACAGGGATCTACAGATCTTAATGGCCCACGGCCTTCACTCTGTGCTGAGACTGGCGTGCTGATGCGCTGGCTGATGGTACACTGAAAAAGGTAGCAAGGTAGCATGACAAAAAATCCTGCCACAGCTGTTGCCATGCGGCGATTTATCTTCAAATACATACTGCAGTGACTGCAGTAAAAAAGAGGCATTACTTTATCCAAGAGTTAGGCAGGGGACAGTTAGAAGATTTACATTGTCTGGAGAGTGCCTTTTTCCAAGATGCTAAAACTTACCAACCAATATCATTATCACAGATGTGGACCCACCAAGTATCAGTGGTGCAAAATTGTATCTTTACATAGATCAAAAAAGACTGGGTGATTTTTTTGTAAAGTAGCTGCTAGCTCTACATCTCTCTCTCTCTCTCACACACACATACACAAACACACACACAATCAACTACAAGTATTCTAACAGAAGTCTAGCAACTGTAAGGATGGTGGCCCATCATCAACTATAAAAATAGCCACCTGAAACCACAGGAACCACCAGAAAAACACATTTCCACAGCCGTGAAGGAAGATGTGGACATTACTATAAAACATTATTTTATTGTTGGATGTAAATATACTGATTGAGAATGACCCGTGCTATAACATGCAAGGATCATCAAACGGCCATTCCAGCAGCCTCTGTGGGAAGCAGTTCAGGGCTTTTGAAAACTCCAGAATTATTTTTCGCCTTTTTTTGTTTGAGTAACTCAGGTAAAACTAAGGAAGCTGCTATCCAGTCTGCTGTTCACTCTTGCCTCAATACAAATACAAGGAAAGTGTTGAAAGTGCGGATTTACACTGGGGTCTGTGATTAATAAAAATCAGACTTGGGAGCACAGAGAGATCCTCTCATCTAAAGTCTTTCCTGCTAACGACACCACAAATGGAATCATCTGCATATGTGGGAGATGAATCATGTGACCTTATCTGTATTTAACCAGACACAGCAATGAGGGAAACACATAAGTTATCTCTCTCTGACCTTTTTTTCTTGGCACTATCACCATCTCATTTCTGCATATCGCTTATTTAGCCGGTGGGAAATATCAAGGCAAGACTCAGCTGAGACTCAGTATGAGGCTGGAATGGAACTACACTAATGGGCATTCAGACTTCAGGCATAACACACTCTCTCTACACATGACATGGCCTGCTGAGCTCACTGTGAACACAGATCATCTTTGCAGCAGGTCTTTAGTTCATTGCTGTGTGTTACTCCATGCAAAATGAAAAGATCAGTTACTGGCAGAAAACCTGTACCATGTGATGCGGCTTCTTTCAGGAAGACAATAACGAGAATGTGGTAAAAGAAGCAGATTACAGAACTGCAGCTCTGCCAAGTTGTGCTGATAGGATTGTACCAGTTTTGACGGACGCCATAAATCAAAACTCAAAAGCCCACAATGAATGAAATGCAAATGCATCATGTCATGCGTTGCAACAACTGTAAACACAAGCTCATTAAAGACCTTGTGAAATCCGTTATGCAGGCTTTGTTAGCCTGGAACCTTTGATCAAGAGTAAAGACATAATAAGCAGACACGCACCCCATGATTTCTTCTGCACAACCAACTTTAGTGCAACATAGCTTAGCTACATCCGCTCTGAAACTTCATGGCCTCAAAGAGTGAACTGCATTTCCCAGAACCAGCAGAGGTGCCCAGCAAGAGTCATTAGTCCCACTGATAGGCCATGAGAGTTCAGTGTCCTCGCTAGCAAGTTCCTGGAAACATTAGGACACTTACAGAGAAGTGCAGGAGAAATCCTATAAGGGACATTTTTTTAACAGCAAAAGTATAGACAACCTAGACTATACACAGGATTAATGGTCCTATTAACTTACACAGAGATAGAGAGAGAGACAGAGAGAGAGAGAGACCAACAGACAGAGGCAGAGAGGGAGAGTCAGACAGAAAGAGACTCAGCGAGAGCAAGAGAGACAGAGAGACAGAGAGACAGACAGACAAACAGAAAGTCAGTCAGAGAGAGAGAGAGAGAGGATTAGAGAGACGTGCTTTGCTGTGAGCTCCCACCTGCTGGTGGCAGAGGGAGCAGTGAGCAAGCCAGAGTGTGAGAGATAGGCCTGGTGCTGAAGTCAGATTCTGCAGCTGTCCCAGCCCCACTGCTGGGCCACTGTCAGATGCACATTCCTCTGTCCTCTGCTTGTTTACACACATCGCATAGACCACTCAAAGGACAGGGAGCAGATATCATTCACTTGCACATGCCCACACACACACACATATGTACACATGTACCCCCACCCACACATAGACACACACACCGGGGGCACTCACCACTCATTCAGATATACAAAAAGACTTGTGGGAGAGACAAAGGGGGGGTGGGCAGAACTGGAGACTGATCCTGGAGACTGGAGCTGAGAACAATATGCTGTGGTAAGCTGTTTCCTCTAAACATATGTATACATTAAAAATGTGCCATGTTCTGATCTCCAGTGTTTCTGAAATAATAGGTAGCATTAAATGGGTACATAATGAGGACCACCCAATCCGTTCTTTACATAAACTGTAAGACCTTATAGAAAAAAGAGAGACGGGCATTTTCTGTTGCACTCTACCCACATACTTGCAATTCTAGTTGTTTCCTAATGCAAGCAACATATCAGTCTGTTCACAGACGTAATAGCTCTTGAAATACCACAGTTGCAACAATTACTTTCCTCTGCGGACGCCTGAACTGCCGACCCCTCACTGGCTCAGACACAGCACACACCCCCTGGCTTATGTCATCAGCTCATTCGATCTGGCAGCCCCCAGGCACCTTTCACCCCTAGCCTCTCCTCATTCCTCTTGGTCGTCCTGTCTGAGAGGCAAGCTGTTTTAAGTTGCCGTGGTGATGAAATAGGACCTTGTCTGATAACTCCACACACTTAGGTAGATGAAAGGTTTTTGCAGGTGGATGGGCCAATGGACAGAGATAAGGTATGCAGATGTCAAGTAATCCATTCCACCTGCGTGTTTTCTCCATGAGTTCCACCTGGGTGGTGTTGACAGAGAGAGAGAAATGGACCAGATGAAAAGCCCCTTCACACATGCAACCCAGTTACACAAAATCCAGCCTGTTTGCCACAAACAGCTGACCAAGAGGCAGCATTCTTCCCAGCTTCATCTATGATGCCAATCATACCTGTTGTCAGAGGCACCATTAGGCTTGGACAGGGTCGTAGCGAGTCAGAAGAGAGGGACTTCATGGCGTTAGCTCCAGATAAGGACACAGCTCTATTGTGCAGGGGTGGTTTAAGGGTGGTGGAAATGAGGTGCATCCCACAGCGACACGCTCCATCACCACGGCGTCTGGGCCATGTCTACGGCAACCATAATGCAAACAGAGGGAGCTAACAGACCTCAGCCACAGACAGGAGTCGAGCATTCCCTCTCCCTGCAAAGCTATTTGAAGTTAAACAGCCACAAAGCACTCAACACTTTGGTGTAAAATACAAGTCTCAGGTCCAGGCCAGACGGCTGTGTCAGGCACGCACCCACACAGAAGTCTCTCTGCGACTGCCATGTCAAGGCTGAGGCCAGTCCCTACACCTCAGAGAGCTAGCTGCAATTTACTGCCTTGTTGATCACACAGATCACTCCATGGGGACTCTCTCTTTCTCTCTCTCTCCTTCTCTCTCTCTGTCTGTCTCTCTAATATTATAATAGAGGGTGTATTCTTTTACACTCCTGAGAGGGCTCACAACCCACTTATCTTTTCAAAGAGGATGCTTCATTTCGCCACATCTTTTAAGAGAGGACTTGATTTCATGAAGGTGAGGAGTGACAAAGGTTAGCGTGGCGCTAAAGGGGAGACAAGTGAATTGCACGCCAGAGACGGACGCTGAGTGACACAAGATGAGTAATGGGCTCTGGTCTTGCACCTCCAGAAGTGGGAGAGAGTCAATGGCCCTGCACTGGAAAACCCTTAACAACCATGTGTTTCGGGCCCCTACGCAATTACCGCACAAATCTTCACAAGGCTATCGTGATCATGAGATAAATGTGTCTCAAAGGGGTTGAAAAGAAACAATTATGAATTTATGAGTTTTTTTCTGTTGTATTATTGTTTGACATTTTTTAGCTCTGACTCCCTAAATTCCAACCAAATTAATCTTAATTACTATCAAATTTTACTCAGACCCTAGGGGGGTTAGATCAGCTTGAGAAACACAAAAAGTGAGTCTAATTTTAGTCCAGGTCCATGATTAAACTACTAGCGAAACAGTGTAATGGAGACAAAGTATACAGTTGGGAAATATATCAACATTTAGCCGGGTCGCTTTCAAATTCATGGCATGTGGGATCATTTTAATAAATAATTTCATAATGGTTTCATTGCATACCTAGGCATTCTTGTGTAGACCTGAAAGTTAGTTCTACATTTCATGATTTGTGTGTGTGTGTGTGTGTGTGTGAGTGCATAGGCTTTGTATCTCTTCTGACCTTCAAAGAGGTTACCACTGGCCTTCTAAAAAGACCTAGTAGCAGTGTTAATCCCACCAATTAAGTGTATTGCATGATCAAATAGCCACGTGTTTCAGATTACTCTTTATCTCCCTCCCTCCTACTCCATGGCCTCCACCAGGGAACACACACATACTCTCTCACTCACACACTCAGCCCTCTCTTACTCTCACGCATACACACACACACGCACGCACGCACCGCTGTTGACCCAGTGACACCTGCGCTCACCCGTTTGTATCACTAATATTGTAATCCATCGTCCTATAGCCTATTGTTAAACATTAACATAAAACGTGATAAAATACCATATAATTTACGAATAAAATTCGCTGCCTTGAACTGAGATATTTCTGTAACCATCAGACTCAGAATGTTCTAAGCATTCAGTATTCCACATCTGATTTACAGTAATTCCGCTGCACACTTGATAACTTTAAAGGTCCTTTCTACTCGTAACTTTCTGTGGTCTTCAACAAAATGATGAGCCTGTTATTTTAAAAAATAATAAAAAAAAAACATACCGTAGCATCTCCTTGGTCCTGGTCATAATCATAGTAGTCTTGACTTGTTTCAATAGCAAGATTTGTGTATAGGAATGCTGAATACGCGAACAAGACAGATAATCCAAACAAGTGCATTTTAGGAAAATTTAAGTATCCGGATCTACGCCGGGCTGTGTAGTCTCCTCTTTCCTCGTCAAGGTTTGTTGTTCAGTCGCACTTTCTTAACTGCTCTTTCTTCCAAAAGTAAAAACAGACATCACTTTATCCGAGACTTAGGCAGAAAACAGCCAGGAGAAGCATTCGCAAAAGTGATGATGTTCGGTGATGAAAAGCTTCTTCCTTAATGATAGGTAAGAACGTTTCCCTTTCAGGTACCTGCTTGCTTGCTTCAAACTTCCAAAACACCAGACATCCAGTGAGCACGCAGTTTAGACACCGTGAAAGTGCTCTGAGAGAGGAATGGCATGTTTAATACAATTTCACGGTGTCACTGGATTCGTTCTCCTCCCCCTCCGCTTCGTTTTTTTTCACCAACCCGGTCTGTTCTGAAACAGTTGCCGCTTCTTACTATTTATACAATGTGGTACGCTTGAGATGACAAGTAGGCTAGGGATTGGGCGCGCGCTTTTAACTGAAGATGTAGAAAACACTCTGGCGCCAGAGACATTGTTCGCGTTTTACTGTCAGTACTTCACTGGCCACACATTTAATACTATCTATCTATCTATCTATCTATCTATCTATCTATCTATGTATCTGTCTTGTCTGTCTGTCTGTGTTAAGAGCATATATCAGATACAGGCTACATATGCAATATTTTGGCATAAAGTGCATTCATCAACTACATCATAATAGTCAGTACAATTTATGTCTGAATCTCAGAACTTTCTTGCTAAATTTGATCTTAATGATTTATTTCCCTTGACACTGTCATTGTAATGGTTCATTCTGTTGACAGGTCTATGGGTCTTTGATCAGAGAATTTACTGGGTAAATAAGTCATTTGGAGCTCTCCTGTCCACAGGGGGTCTCTCTGCAACCTCAATCCTCAAGTTCATCAAGGGCTTTTCCAATGCTTAGGGATGCAAGTCACATTAAGGGGCCGTTTCTGCTGAGACTGGACTTAATTTGTGTGAAAAAAGGGGGCATAATAGTCATAGGAACTTGTGCTGAGCTGCTGTCACTCAGCTGCTTTTTTCAGGATGCGAAGAGCTAATTAGTGTGAAGTAAGCTGCTAAAATTCTTAATTGAATTTTCATGGCACCATTGCTGTCTATTTAGGTGCCATGCCTGCAGAAAAAAAGTAATGCCGGAGGGAAGCCTCCTTGAAAATAATTCTCACTCTGTCCTACTCCCTGAGCTTGGAGCCTAGCTGAAGGCTGGCAAGTGCTCCAATATGATGCTTTCACTCATGAAATGAACTTGAATTGCAGTGGAGTTTGACACTCTATTAATAAAGACATGACAGAATGAGAGAGAATAAAAAAAAACATTAAAATAAATCTTTCCTCAAGCAGATAAAATATATATGTGGCAAACATACAATGACAAGGGCTGACTTTTGGAGCCTTGCTATTCTAAGACTAAGTGTTTTGCACATGAATACTCTTTAGATTCTCTTGACTGCTGGGTCAGAGTTCAGAATGGTGATTCTGGCTTCAATAGGGGTCGTTTTTGTTTTGACATATTCAATCGCATTACCAACACCGGAAAAAGGTCATAACATAGTTCTGCTGGGTCTACTATTGTAGCAAAACTTTTGACCCATTTGCTGATCATAAACTTGATACTCTCTTTATTTACTTTTAATCTTTGTTATGAAATGGAAAACATAAACCACAAGCCATCAATTTGCCGTTCTGCTTTGCATTTTGATTTTCCCTTTGGGGAGCGATGTATTTCTCAGCACGCCTTCAGACGGGGGGTAAATTAGTTGAATCAGTCAATACATTTGGATGTCAAACAGTGTTTGGTTGACTAAAGTGGTGATGAATTTCCCCTTCATATTTTTTATGAAGGCATAGGACTGTAGCCCAACTAAAAATGTATTATCCACAGCATCACATCACATTCCTTATTCTTTGACAAGCCCTTTTAGATGGCGGCACTTTGATAACATTTGTGACTTTGATGAGCAGTGCCCTGTGCATTTCCTCCAGATAGTCCCAGACTGTCAGAGAACGCTTGTTTTATTTTTGCTCATGAGGAATGCCATGTTGACTTTGATCTTAAATTGCTTGTTGATGTCACCCTGGCATCTACTGGCAGCCTTCACACAGTCCCTGTTTTTTTCTGGAGGTAAACTGTGGTAAGGACATTCATAGCTTCAAAATGCAAACAACCTATTTCCTTCTGATTTCTAGATGTAATCTCAAAGCAATTTTTATGACGACTGAAATTGATATTTAGGTTTTTTTTATCACATTTAAAGAGATTTGAGCATTTTATCCTCTCTACACATGTGAAATCTCATGCCCCCGTCTTTCGTTAATTTGTGGGATCACAGTAACTTTAGTGTAGACAACAATAGGCTCAGTCTTGCCAGTCCCACTGTTTTTATAAAAAAAAAAATGTGTATTTCACCTTCAGTTGAACCCTGTGTTCATATTGTTGCTTTAAAAATTCTTTTAAAAACATCTGTCAGTGGCATATGTTCTAAGTGTCACTTATGAAAGAACAACACTTTGTTTTGGATTTCAGAGACAAATAGTTATACTTATGAGTTAACTTATAGTCATGCAGTGGCCTAATCACTCATACAGTAAACCACCCATAAAGCAGACTTTTTTTTGAAGCATCAGGTCACAGATTTGTGGGCCTTTTTTCACGTTCTCAAAGCACCCATTCAATTGCTGGAAATGGATGAGGCCTTTGAGGAATTTATATGAGGGTGCTTCTACCAACTTCCCTGAGCCCAGGTCAAGGCTTGCTTGTCTGCCTCTGAGTTCTCAGCCTGGTTCCCACACAGGCAGTGTCTCCTGGTGGAGCTGCCTTGAACAATACCCAAGGGGGCCCCCGGTGACTGCTCCATGGGCTTTGGGAAGCAATGGCCCTGTTAAAGCTGGAATTTGTGACTGGTGTCTCTCCTGCATGGTTCAGAAAGAGTCCATGTTCAGAGTATGGAGATCGATTAGGGATGGATTGGTGGGTAGGTGGCTTGGTTTGTGGTGAGAAGGGTGTTTTGTTGAGAGAATTATGTTTGGGGTCAGCCTAATCCTGCTCAGTCCCAGCATTCCTTAGCACTTCCTCTCTTGATGTGTCTCTGAGACCTGGCAGATGGTTTGGTGTTCAGATATTTCGGAAAAACCTCTCTTGCTCACAGTTCACTCAACTCAAGAAGTCTTTAAACATTGGCTAATAGTAGCTTTGTTGTCTTGTGTTTTCTGTGAAAAATCAATAGCAAAGTGTGTGAGTACCTATTTTTCTCGTGTGTGCACCGTGGTCACTAGAGAAATCCAATAGTGTTTACCTAAGATTACTTAGTTAACAAACGGCTGTGTCTTAAACAAAGTATAGCCTTATCTGACCATAGCAATTAGAGAGGATGTGTAGAGTGGTAGTCTGTCAAGGGAAAATACGCGCTGTTGAAGATAAGATTGTCACAGAACCTTTTTTGACACAACGTTGACACCTACAGGAATTAATTGTTTGAAAACATTGCTCTCTCAATCCCCCACAACCACCTCTCTCTCTCTCTCTCTCTAGGCCATTTCAGTATGTATGTGTGTGTGTCTGGGTTGGTGTTAGTCTTAAGTAAATGTAGTTTGTTAATTGTCTCAAGAGATTGCCTTTGTCTCAAGAGATTGACGGTATGTCTAGTGTATTTTATAGGAGAGCGGTTCCTTGAATAATATTAAAATAATATTCCTTACTTAATTTGTAGTATAAGGTAATAAATCGTACTACAAAAATAACCAAACTTATTATTCCAAAAAAAAAAAATGCCAGTGTCTGTTGATAAGCAGACAGTGGTGTACAGTCAAAGAAAGAAAAATACTCCTCCTCTGTGCGTGTGTGTGTGTGTGTGTGTGTGTGTGTGTATGTGTGTGTGAGTGTATTATGACATGTTTCTGTAAAACACTGTCAAAACACCTGTTGATCCACTCAGGCCTTTCCAGATATTCCTGCCTAATTCTAGAGGATTTCTGTGACTCCAATGGGAATACTCATAAATTCCTACACAAACCCAGTCAGACCCACACTAAACAATGAATTTTGGTGTTATCACCATTTATGGAGGAAGGCTATGAACAAGGTAGACAAGCAGCTTGTTAGTGCTGTAGTGCCCATTTTAAGAGTCAGTCCTCCCCTCCCGCTCCCCTCCATTCAGGGGCCTGAGAGCCTGCATGAATGGATGGGGTTGAGGGTCGGGGGCAAAGGCAGTGTTTGATGTGCACTATGCCACTTCATCAAAGGCGTCAAAACAGTCAGTTAGTGGGTCACAGCCTTTAGGGGTGTTTGACCCGAGCTGCTTTGACGCATTTGCCCAGCAAATTACTCCCAGTTAGGGGGCTTTTAAAATGCCTGCCACAGCTGACGTGACCTGCAAACCTGGACCTGGATATATACCCACTCTCTCTCTCTCTCTTTCCCTCTCTCTTCCCCTTTCTCTATTTCTCTCTCTGTCTCTCTCTCTGTCTCACTCTCTATCTCTCTGTCTCTCTCTCTCTGTCTCTCTCTCTCTCTCTCTCTCTCTCTCTCACACACACACACACACACACACAAACACAGACATAGGCACACACACAATTCACATTCAGATGCAAACATGGTTACGTAAACATATTTTTTGTCTCTCTCTCTCTCTCTTTCCTTGTTTGCGTCTCTCTTTCTCGCTCTCTCTGCCACTCAGAAACATACTTACACCTCTGGCCCTCTCGCATTCATATGGAAATAAGTGCTCCTGAGAAGTTTACGTTTGAGCTGCTGAATAAGGATTAGTGTGGATCCTAGTTCACTAAATACTGCAATTACTGAGCATACATCTGCCTTGCTTTGACAGCCAAGTTAAATATGTGCAGCTTTTGTGATAGCCATCACATGCTTTACACGCGTAGGAGTAGAATTACTGGATTAAAAACTTGTTTTTCCAATGTGCTTATTCTAATACCATTGAAGTCTTTGTGTTGATAACACTTTTGTTTTAGTGCTGTTGTTTAGGTGCTTTATCAGATTTTGGACCTAAATCACTTGAAACATAAGAGTGCATTTTACCCAAAAGTCATGGAGGATGGTTTTGTTGGTGGTGGTACTTCATCAGCTTGCAAAGGTGGTCTAGAAATGAGTGGGCCAAAATATCCACTGATGGATATCATCCCACCCCGGAGCCCTGCAGCTACAGACAATTATAAGCCCTAACAAGGTCATTAGACAGTGGAGGTCTAGAGCAGATTTTTCACACTGCTGTTTACAGAACATGCTCCTGATCATGACAAGGTCAGGACAGAGGAGTGGGTAGACTCGTGCTTGACTCTGGCTGATGTATGCTACGGCCGACTCCCAGTATAAATAAAGGTCACCGTTGTGTACATGCAGGGAGATTTCTGACAAAGCAAACAGAGAATGGCATGCAAGACACCCACAGACCGGTTTCAAACATTTTTTTTTTCTGAAAATGAAAATATCCTGATATTTTTTTTTTTTAAATAATTGCTTTAGTTTGGTCAGATCACATGTTAAAACAAACCATTGTATCATTATTATGGGTCATGTTAACCACTATTGATTGATGAAGTTAATAGGTAGAATCTACCGCCTTATCATATTTGTAATGATGGGCCTGATTTCTGGCATTGAGTTGGTACAGAGGTATGCGCCACACTATTAAATGCCCTGTAGTTTTATCTAAATATCATAGAAAACAGTTTGGTTTGACCATATAAACCTCTTGCATGAAAACACATGACATGGTTACTGGGTTAGTTTGTTCTCATAAATCATAACTGCCAACAGCTAGGCCTATCTCTTAGCTCTATCTCACATGTAACTGAAACACATTGTCTGTTTTGACAATGACTCATCACGTATGGTGAAGGGCCACATCGTTTGTGGAGCCATATTTCAGATTTATGCCTCTCTAAGGATGTCATGATGTGATGAAGCACTGTGCTTTCCATAAATCACCCACCAGGTCAAATAATGAGGGCCAACATTCGGTTGGTCACATGCTTACAGTGTTATGGGTGTCTATGGCTTATCTACCCTCACAAAAATAAATAAATAAATAAATATATATATATATATATATATATATATATATGTTTGTGCATGACAGAGAGAGAGAGAGAGATCATCACCCAACACACAACATCGAGCAACAAGAATAAGAAACATAAATATGACTGAACAACTTGAGAGTGTTGTGAATCAAGCACAGTAGAGCCAAAGGACACAATCAAATGGATGGTAAAACAAAGCGAATTCTACGAGACAGAAAATGTCAATGATAGACGCCCCTAGATAACGGGCCTTTATTTTATTGTTTTATTGTTTTTTCTCTGTGTGGCTGTGTGATATTCTTGGAGACGCCTGGGCCTTCATGGGGAATCGAGAATGGTTAAAGTGATTGGCAGATCCCCATAGCTGTCTTGTGGACACCTTTGTGAAATAGTGTTATAAAACAATCATGGAGTATACTCAATAGTATAAAAAATAAAATATACCTTTCAAAAACACTGAGGCTCATAGGTTTACACAATATACTACTATAATTTCCAAAAGTTCACATTTAATAAGATTTATAACCTCCGCTGAGTGGGCAGTTGTTCTCGGAAGTGCTTAAAGAACAGAATACTGTGACAGGATGTTCTTGGATAGTATTCAGAACACACTGAGCGAATCATGCACTCGCCCTCTCTCCTGCTTGTATGTAGGAGCAAACACATGCACACACACAGCCGTCTGTAAACATGCGTGCGTGTGTGTGTGTGTTTTTTCACTTTCACCCCAGTGGATCATGTAAAGATTATGCTGAAAGTGAGGCAATGGCTCATTAGTGTGGATGGCATTTTAATGGGGCGCTCAGTATGATGGGCGAGGCCAGGGGAGGGCCCAGAGAGGTGGTCGCGAGCTGCCTGTCTGCCAGCAGCACAGCAGAACAAATGGGCCTGCTCTGTTCAAAGGGGCCCGCGGCACCTCTCTGAATAGGGTGAAATGACCCCTTCGGATTGGCTGGGCCACAAGAACAACAATGAGAGATGGAGAGAGAAAGAGAGAGGGAGAGAGAGAGCAGACAGTGAGGGAGAGAGAAAGAGAGTGAGGTATGTAGGCCATTTCCCAGGACCGTTTGCCAGGTTCTGTGGCTCTGTCGGGCTAATCCCTAAGGAGAAACAAACCCCTGTGTTTTCAAGGCTCAGAGTTAAGTAACGAGAAAATTCCTTCTTCAATCTCTGATGGCAGTGCTTTGGGGGAAAGAGATCGAAAGACATTTTATTTAATGTCCTTCCTTTGTCGTCCTGCACACTCCTGGCATTCACAATTGTAAACTTCTTAGACATTGTTGCCATTATGCCATCGCTACACACTGATTCGCTGCAGTCAGTCTCTCCAGTGAAGTGAATAAAGAACAGTGATTCTGGTGAGATGTTGGGGGGAGGGTTTCTTAACAACCTCCAAGCATCAGTGTCATGCATGACCTGTAGAAGCTCCGGGGACAGATGCCTGCCACTTCATTCCTTTACCTCTTTCCAACTTACTTTGTGTCTGTTTTTGTTTCCAGTCAAGATGAGTTACTGACTCTCTGGGGGAAGACGCAGTGAGACAATGTTGGGAAACGGAGAGTCTGTGTGACAAAGTGGCAATAAACACCTTATCTCTTTCACAGGGTGTTTGTTGATGCATTTGTCAGTCGAGGATTTACAGGGGAATTGTGTTGGCAGTCTCTGTTTTGCATCATAAAAAAGCGTGGCATGTTTTTTTGTGCATCAAGATGAGCAAATATTGTTTGCTGCTGATGACAAAAATGCAAGGAATTTTTTTTGGTCAAGACAACAAGGTCATGTATGTGCTCAGACGGTTGCAACAAATCCATTCAAAGCCACTTATTTCTCCCCTCTGTCTAACCTTGTCGGGAATGAAAAAGGTGTCTGAGAGATGAAAAGCCACTGTGCTGTCAGCTCGCAGTTGGCATCTGTGGCCCCCGTTCACAAGCATACTTCAGAGACCAGCTCACCTAGTTTGTTAGCCACAGTGTAATCTGTGGCCCTCGCTCACAATGCATACTTCAGAGACCAGCTCACCTAGTTTGTTAGCCACAGTGTAATCTGGCACTTGAACCTCTTCTGACCTCTCTAATGAAGCTAATGAAATCTCAAGAATTCTAATCTCAGTGCAATGCCCGCTCTAAATGGATGGAAGTCAAACAAGATTAGCAGTCGTGTCAAAACATGAAGTGACACTTTCCATGACGGTGACAGTTATCTCTGGTAACATATGCCTCCACTCACCTTTTGGTCACAGATAAATCCTTCTCTTCATTTATTTTCATTATTAAGTTATGTAGTTGATTGGGGTCATCAGAGGGCGACTATCATTTATAAACATGTCAAGGTCTTGAACATAACGAAATGCAATACTTTAGGACAGTAAAAGTTTGTCATATATTTTCATTCAAACAGCTCTCTAAATTCAAGAACTGGGAATACAACCCTGGCATATTTCCATTTGGCCTGGAGAATGGCGGTTTCAGTCCACTGAACAGTCCCTCAGGTGCATTGCCCCCTATTTACTTAATCATTTATTCATATATATCTCCCCTGAGAAAACACAAAACATGTAACTTTTGCCTGGAGCCATTTTATTGAGAAGAAAAGGGGTGAGTGATTTATCAGACAGCGAGTGATGTTGCAAGCATCGGGCATTGGGCGTCCCTTCACCTGGTGCACCATGTAAAACGACCAGATCCAAGTTTCCATAAATCACTCATCCAGCATGGGGCAGTGTAATGCCTTCAAGGCTGTCACAGCAGTACTTTACTGGGGGGGAACTGTAAAGTGAAAGCTCTAGGCCACCATGTGAACACAGAACCCGGCTCAGTCCAAGGGCACAGTGCAGGCCAAGGCTCCGTTTCTTGGACGTGGTGGATGTGTCTGTCAGCACAGATTTCTCTCAGCTCTCATGCCATAAAAACCCCTCGTGAAATGGCCAGTGTCTGCAGGCCCTGGAGGTCCAGTGCTGAATGGAAGAGAATCGCACCAGAGTGGTATAAGCTCGACTTTCACTTGGCTGATAGTCCACAGCATTCACTATCAGGGGGGCAAGTCTTAACTGGGACCTACTTGTACATTTATAGAGTTGTAACAAACTGGTAACACTTTACTTACAACCTATATTCATAAAGCATTATAAACACATTCATAAATCTCTCCAAAACTGAACTGCTGGTCCTCCCAGCCAAACAAGCCATACATCACGACATTAGTATCAAGATCGACTCCAAAGTGGCAAGAAACCTAGGTGTCATGATCGATGACCAACTGACCTTTGCAGATCACGTTGCCTCTGTGGCTCGGTCGTGCCGTTTTTCCCTATTCAACATAAGGAAGATCAGGCCGTACCTAACCCAACATGCAACCCAGCTCCTGGTTCAGACCCTGGTTATCTCTCGTCTTGACTACTGCAATGTCCTCCTATCAGGCCTACCAGCCTGTGCAGTGAGACCGCTACAGATGATCCAGAATGCAGCTGCACGTCTGGTCTTTAACCAGCCAAAAAGGGCACATGTCACACCTCTGTTCATTGAACTTCACTGGCTGCCCTTGGCTGCTCGCATTAAATTCAAGGCACTTATGTTGGCCTACAGGGTGAATGATGGCTCTGCTCCCATCTACTTGAATTCTCTTCTGAAGCCCTATGTCACCCGACGACCACTACGCTCCTCTAAGGAACGTTTTCTAGCACGGCCAACACCTTGTGCAGGTCGATCCAGACTCTTCTCATATCTGGTTCCGCGCTGGTGGAATGACCTCCCAAGTGCTACCAGATCAACTGATACCCTCTCCACCTTCAAGAAACTCGTGAAGACTAAGCTCTTCCAAGAATATCTCCTGGCGTAAACTTTGAGAATGCACTTAATAATTTAATTTCTCTACATTGTGTTACACTATTGCACTTTCAACTTAAAACAGCGCAGATTCTATGTTAGCAATATGCACTCCTTGTTAGTTCATTGTGTTGTAGCTTGAATGTTATCCTCTTTTGTAAGTCGCTTTGGATAAAAGCGTCTGCTAAATGCCTAAATGTAAATGTAAAGGGTTACAATGCATTCACAGTCAAGTCTTATAACTAATGTAATTAGTGTTCATAACTGTAAATACATTCTAATGACTGTACTTATAAGGCATTATGTAATAGCTCATGAATTATAATGTTATCTCATAAGCCTTTACAACTTGAAGTGTCACAAAGCATTATAAAGCTTCAATATGTTAACTGTCCTTTTCTCCAATTATATATGCCAAATAATGAAGAGTTACAAGCACTCAATACATACGCTATGTAAAGTGAGCTGAACACATAATTACACATTAAGACAAATAAGGCATCATTACAGACAATAAATGAAGTGGTATGTTTCCCTAGTGTCAAAAGGCCAAAGAAACTTATAATGCTTTGTGACACTTCAAGTTGTAAAGGCTTATATGATAACATTACAGCACCTTATGAGAACAGTTATGAGAATATGTTAGTTACATGTTTTGCTTTAAAACTGCCAACTGTTATTATTGTTACTGTTGTTTGACAATGTTTAACACCTTCATAAATCATTAGTCAGTTATATAACCAGTGATGATAAAACCATTTCCAACCCAAATCCAAACCAAATCCATTTAATTTCATTTTTGTTTCCAGCATAGTTGCTGCATAGTGTATGCTAAGGCTTTAGCTCCAAAAGAATGCATACAGGCAAGGGAAAATGGCCCTGCAAAGGAGGACCTCCTGAAGCAACAAGACAAGCAGGGCCCCTCTGAGCAAGGTCTGGCCTGGAGAAAATGGAAATGTACATTATGTAAACATGTAAATGAATTGCAAAGTATTATTGAATGTCTGGAGAGCAAGTGTTTCCAAGCATAACATTACAGTAACTACGTTAACAACCCAATTATTACAACAGTGAATCATTATAAGGCAGACTTAGTACAGCTCATAGGAGTACATAAGGGAACAATTCTCTTCTAACTGTCAAGCCATGTTTCAATGAAACTCTGACAGAGGAGAGAAAACACACAGCTTGCAGTGGAACACATACACATACAAGTTCTGTGCTGCCTTACAGAGGGTCATCTGTCTGAGAGAAAGTTGCTTTTCCCCCTTGTCATCTCCCACTTAGATCGGACAGTGTTTGTCAAGCGCCATTTGTGAATCAAAGAGAAACATTAATAAAGTGGACATGTTGAAGCCCACATTTATGGACTATGATCCGTGCCAAGGGAACGTTGTGCAGGGGTTTTGTTGGAGACCTCTGTAAGCCACTGATGGAAATCTATGCTGGCCCACGTGAAAGGCACCATGGTGTGGTTGCTTATGCATAGGGTGTGCCTGTTTGTCATTAGGGCTGTGGCTGTGGGGGCCATACTCATGAATGTAATGGCTTAAACATACTACAGCCATGGCACTGATTAAGTCAATTGGGTTTGCATACTGCTGAGGTGATCTCTTATACGCCAGTAAAACCCAATTTAATGGGGTATGGTTAGCACTCCTCTCGTACACTGTAGAATCTCCTGCACACTCTCATTAATTATGATGAATTAGATGTTGATTTAGTGTTGGCGTTCTCCAAATACTCCTAATGTTTTTGGCAGTAAAACGGGACATCTTGGATAAAAAAAGTAGCTCAATTAGAAAGAGACTAGTGCATGTGGTCCATAAAACACAAAGTCCATTCCATCATGCATGTGCTCAGATATCCAAAAAGATCAGGACCTGTAAAATATGGACAGTTTATGGACAGCTTATGGATAGAAGTTTTGAGTTGGTTAGCAGAATTGCTAGATAGAATTAACAATGTAAGCTATTCAAACCACAAAAATATTCAAGCCTTCCATGTTTAAAATACAAAATCCTTAACAGCTCTCTCTCCACAGAATGCTGTGTGACACTCCATTAAGCTAAGTCAAAATACACTTAATTGGATAGACTACTAGGAAAGGTCACATAAACTCTCTCATCATGGACAAAATCAAGTGTGCCTCGTACATGACACTGCATTCCTCAGCCTTATGTGTATAGTAAAGCAAGTGTAGATGCTGGGAAGGCTTTTTGGTCCGTGGATCAAATTCCAGAAATGTTTGATATGAACCTAATACTCATCCCAACACAGAAGCCATTACTTATTAATGAAGCTGTGCCTGTGGAATTCTCTCTGTCTCCAGCTGTACTTCTGTGTTTGCTTACCCCTACCATTCCATTGGCCATGCAAATACAGGAGAAAACTGTTTGATAGGAACCTAATGCTCATCCCTGCAGTCGAGCATCCCTGCCTCTGTGTGATGAGCTTGAGGCGGTCTCACGCGGTCGGGTTTCTGCCTATTTGTGTTTCTAGGGCCGGGGCCTTAAATAGCCCCCTCTGTGTTTGTTAGTCCTCCTGAATGTACACAGCCAGTTCAGTCCTCTCTCACAGCCGACGTGTCGCAGACGCTTGAAACCTGAGACACTGCTGTTAGACCACCTCAATTTGGGCAGGCCTAACTCCACACATACAACCACCCCCAACCCCTCTAAACAGTGCTCAGGAAAAGGAGCTGTTCATTTTTTTTTTTCTTTTTTCTGTTATTTTTTGGTTGAACTCCTTACTGATAATCATGCTGCAAATTCACTCCCTTCCTCTCTCCCCTCCTCCTCCTCTCCTGCCTTCACTGTCTTCTCCTTTCTTCCCCTCTCTTCCCCTTCCTTCACTTGTCTTCCCCCCCATAAACTAACATCTGGTGGGGTTGACCCTCAGATCATTGCCGCTGTACTGCCATATCTCTCACAGCTTATTCTTGGCAACCTACACTGGCTTTTTTTTTTTTTAAATGGAGTTTCGTGCCTTTGCATAGTTGATAAATACACAATTTCAGGCTCTCCCGCTGCCTGCCAAGAAGCTGGGGGCACTGTGGTTCACAGTCCCAGTGGGGTGTGTTGCAATGCGGCCCTTCTGTGCTCCCAGCCCCCCTATCCTCCATCCCCGGCCTCCCAATCTCTGACTCATACTGAGTGGTCAGTCAAAGAGTCACATTAGGGCTCATCCATAATAATGTATCTGCTGTCATTGCATATCTGATCCCATCCCATGATGACAAGCACTGGTAGCAGCAGATGTCTCACCAAGACGATTCAGGCTTCCAGGCTTCAGCTTGTACTGTGGAGGTTTTTCAGTCATTGTGGTAAGTCATTTATAAACTATAGTAACATAACGGGTGGCAGAGTACCTGCATTCAGCTAAAACATGCCTGCAAGAATACATTAGTACAGTTCTATGTTCTACTCTGCTGCTGGGTCTGTTTTGCTTCCTCATGGCCAACGTTCAATAACTACAGCTGTTTGTAAACAATTCACATTCTGTGTTAACGTCCAGTGAATTTTATTAGTCTGTAGAGGCAAACAGATGGAAAGCTGCCATGCCATCGCCTCAGACTCAGGCTGCATGCACCAGGTCCACTAATGGCCGATGATATCATCACTTTCACTTCTTTGGGGAGATGGGGTTGCATACATTTTACAGGGCTTTGAAGAAAACACGCCATTATTTTCCATACGTTAACATTCCATGAGGTACTCCTCCCACCGTGTGAGCATCTGTGTGTGTGTATGTATTGACAACCTTTCCACTCCTGGACGCTTAGAGCAGGTCTACAGCTGGTTAGTGTCCAGTGCTTTGTACGCAGATTGATGCATGCACTGCTGTCCAACCCATAACTTTACGTTTCTCTTGGAATAATATATGCACTCCCCCCCTTCATCTCTCTGCCTCCCTCCCCTTCAAGAGCCACAGGGAAACATCAGTGGAAGGCTGAGGCTGTGCAGAGGCTGTTCAAAGCCTGGTAATGATTTTAAATGGTGTTGAACGTGGGCAGTGGGTCACCAATCACGATCCATCACAGTGTGTAAGCGTGTGTGTGTGTGTGTATGTGTGTGTGTATATGTGATCGTGGTGTTTAAAATATTGACTACATCAGTGTTTAGTGTTGACTGGCAGTTCATACATTCTGTTTTCCAGTAGATAAATATAGATAAGGGAAACAAGGGAGAAATCTGTGTATGTGTGTTTGTCAGCGGCAAACTCTTCACACTCTTCCTTTTTCTGGATGGATCACTCACTTCTTGCCTACGGTCTGTTGTTTCTGATGTTGTTTGGAGAACCTTAGAGATTATTAGTACACCACAACCTTTGGTAATTCCTGATTTTAACATGTTGTATATAGGTATTAAGTAAAATACAGAAGCCATCACTTAATAATGAAGCTCTTATGTGATTCCCTCCACATCTAGCTTTTTTCTGTGTTGATAAAGCTTTGCCATTCCATTGACAAACAAATAATGAGAAAACTTGTGTAAACCCCTGTAGGCTGCAAGAACACAGCTCCACCATTTTCAGTGTGATGAATGGAGGAGGATATTGAGACATACAGAGGCAGATCTCATCCAGTGTCTCATGTCCTCGGCCATGATCTCTGCTGCTCAATTCACTCAAAACCTTTTCCCAACACCACAGTCTTTCATTTTCTCATATCTTATGACTCTCAGATGCCACAAACTGTTATGATTCATCCACAGTTAAGGAGAGGGGAGCAGGGAGCAGGAGGAAGCAGCCTCTTGCTCCTGTACGCTTTTTGCTGGAAATACCAGAAAGGCTACTTTGGGAGTAAAAAAACAGACCATAGTAATACTGTCTGCAATTAAAATAAAGAAAAATCTGAGACAGGTCCCATTGGATCAATTTATGGAAGAGACTGCTGAGGAGTTACATATTGGGCAAGGTGTTGAGGATACCTATCCTGCTGCTGGATTATGATAGATGCTCCTCACATTGCGGTCAGATCCTTGTTGGATAGGGAGCGTAACCATAAAACATAGAGAACCCAAGCCTTTATTACAACTCTAAATTCACCTCTCATATGTATGAATGAGACAGTTGAGAGGGTCAGCTAAAAGCTGCCTGATCGAGCATCTCTTGCTCAGAATGGGAAACTTCTAGAAGCCTAATCAGAATCGACAACAAAGGCACACATGAAAGGAGTGGAGGCTTGCCATCAGGAGCACATGTATATTTTGCACTGGTCACCTGGGTTGTGACAGAAGTTGGCGTTTAGTTGCAGCCCCGAGGCTAATGGCATGTTTCCTTCTAAAGCAGGGAAACACTTGATGCAAATGTCAAATGCAGATTCCCAGTGTGTACTACACGCAGGTGTTTTTGATTTGCAAAGCTCTTTCACATATTCTGATACACTCATATCCTGAGAATTCTTCACTCCCAAAACAGAATGCCAAATCACTGTGATATTTGCAGTTTCCACACATCAGGCTCATACTTTTCAGTATGAGTAAAACATACAACTCTAATTCTGATCTGAGGTCATGCATAGGAGGAGATGATCTACTGGGAATAACAGCTGGTCCAGTGGGTGCAGAAACCGTATACTGGACAGTATTCTACAGAATTCCCTGGATGTCCATGACGCCTGCTTTGGATGACGTGAATTAGCGATTACTCATGTTCAGTGTTCACTGCCCTTATCTAGAGAGTCAAGTGATCTTATTAGCTTTTCACTGGCTCGTTTGTGACTTGGATACTAGTAGCCTTCCTCTGCTTCCAGAAATGACCGTGATTTCATATATCGGGCGTTTTAAGTTGCCAGAGCTCCAAACCAAATAAGACACCAGTGATGAATAGCCTGACTTTGTGCCAAGGGTGTTTGATTTTCATCAATGCCACAACAGTTTTAAACTTTTAATGTTTCTCTTCCCTCACATTTTTCCTGAGAAATAAGCCAGAACAGCTTTTGATTTGATTTTCCAAACAGGAATAATGTCATTAATTAAGTGGAGTGCTTAAGTGCTTTTACGAAAAAAGACAATAATAGCCTCTCTCTCTCTCTCCCTCTCTCTCTCTCTTTCTCAGATCCCCATTAAAAAGCTCTCGAGTCACTTGGCTTAATTGCATCAAGCAAGTCAACCCCCCCAGCAAAGCAATTTCATTTCCTTATCGTTACATTTTTACATGAAGCTTCAATCAATCACAGCGTGTGCGAGTGCAACGAGGGGGAGTCCTGTTTCACATAACAACCCCACCAAACCCCCAACTTCCCCTCCCTCATTTTCCCAATCTTCACAGGCACCCTGCACAGGAAATGCTTTCTAATTGGTCAGACGTTTTCATGTGCTGGATGACTGATGGTAAAACACCATCAAAATAGAACCCTGGATGGATTTGAAAGCAGCCAGTCTCAAAAAAAGGATACTTTTGCTTTTTTATGGAGATTGTTGCCACTTTATCAATCACACTGCCCAGATCGACCCTGGATGTAGTCAAATAAACTGAGTTTGGGATTAGAAGAAATACACAGCCACACCCACAAAAAGATTGGGATCTCTCTGCGTGTGTAAAACACAAAGACCTGACTCTGGAGAGGACTTGAGCTGAACAGCCTTGAGTAGTGTATGTGCATGTGTCAGTGCATGAGTGTGTGTGTGCGTGTGTGTATGCGTGTGTATATCCGTGTTTGTGTGTGTGTGTGTGTGTGTGTGTGTGTGAGTGTGTGTTCAGAGCAGGCCTATGCCAGTGAGTAAGTGCTACCTTCCCTGAAAAGGGGTGGCACTGAAATCTGCCTGTTATTGTTGTAAGGTGAATTCCCCCGGTGGCGCTGCAGCTGAGGCCGGAATGCCATTCTGCTCCAGTCACTTTGTGACGTTTCCTCAGATGTCCCCTGGGAGATGCAGTCCTGGCCCTAGTCAAGCCCAGTGCTGTTTGTCCCACCACCACCACACAGTCCCTCACAGCATGGTTTTTATTTTGTGTTCATTCCTGTTTTGCAGAGAATGTTCAGGGTGAGTCATACTTTCTTTCCTGTGAAGTTCATGTTTGTGGGGGTGATTTGTTTGATCATTTGAGTCCCTTATGAGGACTTTGAGACGTTCTTGGTGCGCTCAGCCTTTCTGTTTGTTCTTGGTGCGCTCAGCCTTTCTGTTTGTTCTTGGTGCGCTCAGCCTTTCTGTTTGTCTGAGATCATGGATTGGATGTTTGGAATGCGGTCTCTTGTCTTGCTAGTCATGCACGCCTCTCTTGGGTCAGCAAAGCACATTCAATTTTGGGTTTATGTGTCATTTGCCCTCTTGTAAATATGTCACTTCTAGGTTCAGTTTGCAAGTCTAATGGGAGCTTTGTGTTTATGCCAGTCCAAGATGTCGCCAGTAACAGAAAATCTGAATTAAACCATGAAATCCTATTTGCGGCAACAAAGCATATAGCTCTCAGGCCACCGTTACTCATGTCTCAATACAAAGCAATTCGATGTGCTGTATGGAAATCAAAACTGGGATGAGTGGGGAATGTTCGACTTTTCACCAATTTTTTTTTTTTTCCTGGTCTGGCCACGGCTGGAACAGTGTGGATAATCCTGTGTTTCAGTGACACATTATACTGCTATACTCTACCTCTTAATGTAGTGATGCCATGTCTGAGTCTTCTCCACTCTGAAATAAACAGGCCTTAAACAGGGCTTTCTTCCCAGTCCATTCATTCTCATCCTAGCCTGGCCCACACATGTAAATGGATTCAGATTCAGGAGATGAAAGACCTATGGATGACAGACATATGCTGAGTTTTTGCAATGTGAAAGATTTCTCCTTATTCTAGGAAAGAGGACGGATGGAGACATTTTGTAGAGCCACTGGTATTCTTGTAGCTTGAAATCTAGATGCACCCTAGTGGTAGCAAATAGTTTTGCTCAGCTGGTACATCTAGCCACGCACCATAGGGCCTCAGTAGGTCTTTTACCAAGGCTTTGTTGGACCAATCACACCACTCTGTCTTTGTAGAGAGTTGTTGGGTGGGCTTCGCACAATGACGACAGGGTTGCAACGGTGAAAAAAAAAAACAGTTAATATGGCTGTGATTGGTCGTAGTGCTATCCTCTTGCGTGCAGAGGTAGTTTGAAAGACAGCTGCGGATTTTGCCCTGAGGATTGAGTCCGGTCTATTGGTCATGGTAATGTTATAGTCTGGCTTATCACGCTAGTATTGTTGCCCAGAGAAATAGCTTCAAACTGATTTTTCAGTTTCATTAGAGTTTCCACTGTGGAAGATTAACCAGACATAACAACCAGACAAAAAAGAACATTTGCCTGGGCGACACTACACTAATCAAGGATTGCATTTAAATTTCCTCTGCCCATCCATCTGCAGATCAGACAGTTCTTCAGTTCACAGTGATTCCCAAAATCACTGTGCTCACTGCTGCTGATAAAACAAGCTTTTTACAATGACGGGGAGTCTTGTAAGGAATGCAATTGAACACAGTTTATGTCTGTGATGATGGTGTTAGTATTAAACAACACAGATTTATGTCTTGAAGGTAAACCAGGCAACATTTGTAGGTTAATTTACCAGCTTTGTATTCACTCTGATGGTTAAATGACTCATGGCGGGGTGAATGAAGGCTCTTGCATATCGCTCTCCTGATGCCATGACAGCACATGCATTATAAGAACGGGGCCCCAAAGTCAAACGAAACTGAAACAGAATGAAACCAAAACCTTTTACATAGATCTACAAAACCAAGTTTACATAGATCTATAAAAATTATCATCACTGGTTCCTATTCTTTGGTTTGCAAACAAAGGCACATACATTTGTGAGAATCAATCACTGTATAGATATGTCTATATATACAGTTATTGGTAAGAATGTACAACATTGTTGCACTTTTAAAAATCTGTGAGCATAGGGGGAGTGTTGGAGGTAAAAAATCTTGACTTTCCTGGTATGCCTTTAAACCACAGCATTTGAAGCCTTTGTACAAGAAAGTTGTGTTTATTGTACTCTGAAATATATTTAGTAAGAGTTCAAGAGTTTAATATACAACTTTAATTTCACTGCTGGTTATATGAAGCATTCCCAGACTAACTCTCTTTTGAGAATCAGTCTTATGATGACCAAGTCAGCTCGCTGAATGATATACAAGTCAGGTAGAGATATTCCCCTCCAATGAATAGCATGATTTAAAAAAAAGGCTTGATGACTCTGAGTGCTAGCTATGCAGGCAGACAAATAGATGCCCTGTCTCGTCTGAATTACTGAAGCTATGCAGCTGTGAGCTTGGTTACTAC
This sequence comes from Tenualosa ilisha, assembly GCA_015244755.2. Taxonomy (NCBI): domain Eukaryota; kingdom Metazoa; phylum Chordata; class Actinopteri; order Clupeiformes; family Clupeidae; genus Tenualosa; species Tenualosa ilisha. Next base: position 8,265,561 of record PYXC01000541.1, on the reverse strand, counting down.
TTGATGGGTGGCATTCTTCCCTCTGAAAATCACGCCCAGTGCCCCAGTGCAGTGATGGGGACAATGGGCTGGCCTTTGGATAAGATATTAAACAGAAGGTCCCAACTCACTGTGGTTATTAAAGATCTCATAGCATGGCAGCACAAAGAGTAGAGTGTACCCCTCAGTGTCTTGCCTAGATTCCCAACCTGGCCTTCTAATCAGCCCCCTGTGGTCCATTCATTCTTTCCCTCACCCTCCACTTAAAACATGTGCGTAGTGAGTGTTCTGGCACAAAATGGTACCTGTGCCAATCACCAAAGTGGTTGCTGCACACTGAAGGTGATTAGTCAGGCTCCCCCTTCACTGTAAAGAGCTTTGGGATAGAATGATACAAATGCTGTATAAATATATCAGTGCAGCTTGTTGTGGTCAATGCTGTCTGTGAAGCCAAGCAACTAATTGTTGTGATAAAATAATGCATAGGAATTACCATTTTAGTTGACTTTCAATGTACTGGGCACCCATTTAGTGGGTATCCAGTTTGAGGTTTAGTGTTGCATAGTGCAGTCATGTTGTGCA
>PYXC01000541.1:8235000-8262500 GCA_015244755.2 Tenualosa ilisha | reverse complement strand
AGCAGCACTGGGGCTGAGTATTTGTTGCGATTGGCTTTTGCAATTTTCCTGTTGCCTCTTCAAGATTGTTTCCCTAAGATTGAATGATTATGTGCTTGAAGCCCTCAAATTAATGGTTTGCTTTTATAGAGACCACAGTGGTCTTGCCACATCAGTGTGTAAGACAGAGAACAGAAATGCATGACCCCCGCCCCCCCCCCCCCGCCCCTCAGTAGTTCAGAAACAAGACTGCAGTGATCAGACACACACACACACACACACATTTCAAGTTTTGCTGTGTTTGTACATCCCAAAATATTTAACCTTGAAATATTTCTGGTTCTAATCAGCCAAGCCTGACCATCAACAAATAACTGTTTATGTGGTCTGGGATAGCATGACACGGAAATAGCTCCATCGTATCTGATCATTATTTTCAAACAGATGCATTTTTCCTTTATCTCTCACAGAGAACAGCCAATTACTTCCTCCCCTGTTGGCCAAATGTGAGAGGGTTATTTTTTTACCCAAACAAAAAAAGCAGCTCTTTGCTGCCATCTTCTGGTCATTGTGAGTAGAGTCTCTAAGCATTAAATTTGGCCGGAGATGCTAATCAATGGAATAAGAACATTCCCTTCAGCAGGTGCAGATTGCAAATGCTGATAGTAATTACATTTTCTTTTTCTATACACAAGACCACTGATTTTTGTGTCATATAGTCCACAGCTTAAGTGTATGTACCTCAGTGACAGTTTAATAATATTTAGGCTATCAATCATTTTATCAGTACCACAACCAATATAATTATTCATGAATTTTGCAGCATTGTGTGACATGCTGTTCATTTCTCCTCTATGTACAAGCTGAATGAGAGTCAGCTTGTTTCAGTTTTCTTTCAAAGTTCATTACAAGGGAACATGTCCAAATCAGACAGTCCTTTTTTGTTCATGTTTAGTTAGTTTATCTTTCTTATTACATAAATGTATGACAACTTTATGGGATTCAGTTTAATGGGAAGACAGTGTGTAAATCGCAAACACAACAACGGATGTGGTGAAACTTGCCCAATCCAAGCCCGTGCACCCAGAAATAACACCAGCGAGAGCACCAGCAGGGCCAGGGAGCTGGTGGGAAAACTGGAGAAGCTCAAACGCAGCCTCAGGTATACTGGGAAGCACCACGGGGAAACGCCACCAGCAACAAAGGAAGAAAACCAGCAGAGAAGACTATCCCAAAACACAGAAACCCAAGTTAAGGCTTCGTGAATGTCCATTTTGCAGTCTGATTGTGGTGAATGCTTTGAATTTTCTCTGGTGGGCCTCTGATTGTTTTTTGGCTTGTTTTTTGCTTCTCTTTTAATAATACTTGTATATAAAAATCAAAAATGTAAATGTGAGGTCAAGATGGTCTCCATACTGGTGCTACGAAATGTTAACTGTTGCAATAATCTGGCATTCAACTGTATTCATAATGTTCAAATACTGTTTGTTCGCAAATTTTGTTGGTGTGTCTACAAAGTTCCCATGTTCCAAAGTTCCAGTGGTTGAGACTACTAACTGAGAGCAGTGGTTCCAGCCAGGGGTGCATTTGACTACACTGCCTTTTTTTCATATTCAAAATATGCACCCCCATTGCAAATAAGACCCTAGGTCATGCAAATATATAATTAGGGCCATATAATGCAATTATGGTAATTTTAAGACCTAATGCATAGGCAAATTTTAAGACCTAATATTGAAACGATGAAAAAACTAATAATTATTATACCTACAATATCTTTTTAGTCTAATATTACCCTAAATTCATTTGCAGTTGTAATTTGACATATTTATTCTTAGGTCATGTCGCAAGTAATTTGCACATTTTGCATTTATGTTCCAATTGCTGTTAAGCTGCTTTGTATTATTCCTTTTTTTTCTATGTTTTTCAATGTTTAAATAAATCTTTGCCACCCATGTAGCCTTGTCTTTAGCCTGGTAATAAAACCAGACCCCTCATTTTACACTCTTGTTTCATACAGAGGGTCTGGACATTCTGCAGTGAGATTCGATTGCTTGCTTGAGGTGTTAAAGTTTAAAAAGATTGGATCAGCCCCTGATTGATAGCTTGCCTTGACTGATAGCTTCCCAGCTCTGCATTCACAACGCCTCCCTCTGTTCGCTGATTGGACAGGTTAAAATACCTCTTAGGCAACAAGCTCAGTGGGATCAAATCCAGACTCGCGCTGTAGGCAGATGATAATCAAGTGGAAGTGCTAGGATTGCATGGCCAGGTTACCTTGTCTTGTTACTTTGTTTTATTTGAAAGTAATTAATTCTCATTACAAGACACTCTACTTTCTTCTGAAAGACGATTCAGCCGATTCAGCTGTCTCACAGCTGTCAATTTGGCATTACTGACTCAAGTGACTCATTTGACTCAAGTGACTCGCACACCCGGATCAGTTAAGTGAGTGAGGCAGAGGGAGCTGAATCCTAAAAAGGAACCAAGTATCACAGCTGTAGCACGTCCATGGCATTAAGCTACTTGCGCGTATTTAAGCCACTGTCCTGCAAGCCTTGCTGACAGGAAGGGTCCATCTCACAAATTCTGAGCACAGAAGAAAAGTCTTGCTCATTTTCTTACTGTAATATTTGATTTGAGATGTCCAGAAGATACACATCATTTAAGTGAAGTAAAGTGAGCTATTTTGTTAAACCCATGCGTTTCTGAACTATTCACGGATAATGCCTAATACATCTCACAGTCCAAATGATGCAGGCCCAGGGCCTGTAAAAAGATGAAAGAAAAAATAAGTTATGATGCTTGCAAGTTATTGTCTTATAAGCATGTTCTTTACTGTCAAAGCAAACAGCAAAGACGTGTTTCATTTTGTTAAGCAATTAAAACAACGAGAAAAGGCCGAAGGTGCATAAATTAGGCTACTGCTCTGTGTACGCACTGTGCCAGGGCTCCAGACTTTTAAAAAAATGTGCGTGCCTACATGCCAGGCCCTTAAATGTAAATAGTAAGTAACTGCATTCTGATTATCAACATCTTTTTGAACTGTAACTGTAACAGAATACACAGAATACATAACGTCGGTACATGACTGACAACAACACTGAACATTGAGTGCATAATACTAAAAAGTTCTCTGGGGCCCCATGTTAGTGCCAGCACCCCCCCGGGTGAGGTCACAAAAGCTGCATCTTTACTTCTTACTGCCATATTGGGCTTTGCACCCCTTAACCATAATCACGAGTACTGTAACCACTTAACCAACAAATTCTAAACCATATGTAGATACCCCCTAAAGCAAAGGTAAAGACAAACTTTAGTCCTTCATCGGTTCTCTATTTTGAGTGAAGAACTCCAACTGTTCTTCAGTTTCACTCACATAATTACAGCGTATACCTTTCTTACTTATTAGAGTTTGTATATAATCTGTTAAATTATTTTTAAGACGTGCAGAACAAAGAAAATTATTTTCTATTCATGTCATAAACATAATTATTTATTAAGGTTTGTTGTCTAAGTGTAATGTGCTCTGCAGTTATACCAGTGTTACCAATTATCCTCTTCATACTATTGCTCACACTTATACCTCTCTCTCTCACACACACACACACACACCACACACACACACACACACACATACGTACAGAAACGCACAACTATGCACAAAAACCCACACACACTCACACAGAATCTGTCTATATCTCTATCAAAATCACTACCGTAATATCCTCTTCCTGGTTCCATCATCATCTGGCTCAAAATAAGAGCACCGTGCTTGTGAGATGGGCTCATGTTCTATCTGTCCTGGCCAGGTCTTGGGAGTTGCTGGTGGTAATTTTGTCCAGAGATTAATGCTCCTCCTGGTCAGTTGGCAAGGTAAGACCTGGCATAGGTCTGTGGTGTTTGGGACAACTTCTGATCCCTCTCTGCTCTCTGTTAGAACAAGGCTTTGCTTTGAGCATGAGAGCAAAGCTCTGCCTGCTGCCTGCCTTTTGCTGCCCGGGAAATGTGCCTGCTAACACATGTTGGAGAGTGGCGTGCCCCACCAGCTGTCGGTCTCTCCAACCATCAGTACAAACGCCTGTGTGGTTTCTGACTTAAACCCGCTTGTGTGTTCCTTGAAGCCCCAGGATCTTCAAGGAACACACATATTAATGAGCTTTTTGCATTTGACCTTTTTTTGCGTTTGAGCCCTGACACTTAAGTTCATTAGTGTTGTTTTTGTTGTTGTTGTTGTTGTTGTTCATGCAACTACAATTTTAAAAAAACTAACATGAAGTTAATTAGTATAATAGAGCTCAATATAAACTCTGTACATATCTACTCTACATATAATGATTTGAATAGACTATACCTTTCCATTCATACTGGCACATGACCCAGGCCTTGATATAAGTTATATATATATAGTTCACCATTTTGACAGAAGGGCTGTCTAAACTGTTTAATGAATGTTTATATTAATTTTATCTATTATATATTCTTGTGTAGCGCTGTATATAGCTGCAGACTTTCCAGCAACCCAGGATTACACCAGTTACGGTTACTATTTGAGTGGCAGTATCAAAGCCGCAAGATTATTTGGAGTTAACTTCCTGTTGCATTTAAGGAAATTATGTCTCCGTGGAATGTTTAAGTAAATAGTAATGCATTTTAAATCCCTGAAGCATCTTTGTTGTGTCTGTAACGAAATGTACTTTTACAACTACTTTTGAGTAAGTTGTTCTTAAAAGGCAATGCCAGATCACGATGCTGAAAGGATTTACATGTGAAAGGTAGCCGTTGAGTACTCCAGCTATGCCTGGTCTCCAGGGGGAAATAAAGTGTAAATGTGGTTTCTCTTTACTTTCTTAATTTGATGTCATGCAGTGATTGATCCAGCTGGTGGTGTGCGTCTCCTTCAGGCTTTACATGTGCGGCAGACCGCACTGGTCATGCTTGTCAGCTCACGGCTTAGAGAAATCATGGAACTTTTCACTCCAGATGAAGGGGGGGATTGAATATTCAGTAGGCCCAGGCAGGACTCTCCTGCTCTGGCCTCTCATTGGCAGGGACTCCCTCAGAAAAGACTGGAACGAGCTCTTCTGACATGAGCACGCGTTCTACTGTTTGAGCAGCCTCCTTCGTGTTTTGCCAGTCAAGCCGAAAGAATTGTGCTCTTCTGTTTTTTTTTTCCTCCAACTTTTTTTTCACTCCTTACCCCTGGTTTCCAAACGGACTTATCAGACCTATTTTACAAGTCTTATGGATCCAGGGGAGGATTCGCACCATCGCACCTCTCTCCCCTCGCCCCCCTGGGCCCCTCCATCTCTCTCCTCTCCTTTCCTTCCCGCCTGGGCTGTCAAAGTCACACTCAGTCTGTGGAGGAAGTCCCCATGCACGGCCACCTGCCAGACACACAGACACGCAGATAAATAAACAAAGTGTACAAGAACATTTGGTGAAAAGTTGTTGAAACAAAAGTTAAAGCAAAACTAACACAGAAGAGAGTGTTTCATAGAGTTGATACGTTCTGCTTTTAGATCGTCACTAATTTTATTTAAGCTTTGATTATTATTACTTTCATTATTGTTATTATTAGGGTTTGAGCTTTGACTTACTATTATCATTATTATTACATCAATTATTTCTGTCACTAATAGTGGTCGAATGCAAACACTGACTGCCACGATGCCTTTCTAAAGTCTTCCTTGGGTGGCTACTGAGTACTGGTGTGTGCTCCCATAGAGTCCTGGAGTCCCTCTGAAGCTCTAGGCCCAACCACAGCCTCAAAGCCATTCCAACGCTCACAGCATTATCACAGGAGGCAACAGACACACACACGGTACTGTACCCCCTGCTTACCGTGCTGTATGCATGCCTGTGTCTGTGTATTGTGTTACTGTAACCTGTATTAACAATTCATCCTTACTTTTAAAAAATATTTGTATCTTCACTTAAAGTAAGGAACTGGTGACATACAACAATAATATATTCATGTATTCAACCGTATGCAATTTAGCAAAATTTAGATGAAGTTGCCATACATGAATTCAAAAACAGATCTGATATGGTATCTTATGATGGTAATATTGACCAATAATATTCTTTTTCAAAATGTCATCCATCTCATCCTCAGTACACCAGAACAGATCATCCACATTCTTACAGACTACCTCATCCTGCTGGCTGTTCAAATAAATACAAGTACATTTGTTCTCCACAATGAAAGGCCCGGAGAGAAGGCATAAAAAAGGAGAAGGCAGAAAGTTGGGGACAGCCATTTCCCAGTCCATTCTCCCCCTTGATGCCCATAGAGGTCTGTAATCACTGACTGAGCCCATACAGCTCCTGGACCATGTCCTCCGCCTTGTTATCCTGCCTGTAAAGCTGGTGGGTGTTGGCAGGCCAGGAGATGTGTATTCCCAAACACACCGTCTAACTATCTCCCCTACTGCTAACCATCATCGCTGCCCCCCCCCCCCCACTCACACTCCCTTAGCTCCACTGCGGCTATTTTTAGAAGGCCTAATTGGGTGAGCTGGAATCACCAGTGGAAGCACACTGACACCTCTGAAGTTAATAGAAATCTCTGATGCATTCTTTTATGCTTTCTTATTTATTTATTTGGGGTTCTTTACCTTAGACACATATGATGGTATGGTTGTATACTTGTGCGCATGTGTGTGTGTGTGTGTCTGTGTGCCTATGTGGATGTGTGTGTGTATGTGAGCATGCGTACATGTGTGTGCATGTTTTTATGCCTGTCTGTATGTGTGAGTTTTTTACTGCATGTATAAGTGGATGAATGTGTTTTTCTGGTTTTATTTTATTTTATTTTATTTATTTCTGTGTGTGTGTGTGCGCGCGTGCGTGTGTGTGTGTGTGTGTGTGTGCATGTGCGTGTGTGTGTGTGCATGTGTTTGCGTGTGTGTTTGTGCGTGTGTTTGTGTGTTTGTGTGTGTGTGTGTGTGTGTGTGTGTGCGCGCGAGCGTGTGTGTGTGTGCACCATGACAGCTCATTTAAAATAACAGAAAAGGGCTAGGGGTGCATGAGGAGGCTGGAACAAATCACCTGCCTGTGCTGCTGTAGCTGAGGACCCTTGTGTGCCATCATCCTGGCCTCTCAGGAGGTGAGGCACAGGGCTGTCCCGCTCACGCTTCATGTTGGAAATAAGGGATCGGTGACCATCTACAGGTGAGACTTACACTTTTTCTAAAGGCTCAGTGGAGCTCCAGGACAACACTGTCACTTGGAAATCCATCCATCTTCAGTCTCTACCCCCTCCAGCAGGACTGCTATCAACTCAGCCATTGGATGTAGGCCGACTAAACACTTGTGGATAGCATTCAGACTCATGTATTTCTATTTCATTACATTTAAAAGTAGTACTGGGGCGCAGCTGACCCAATATTGACTCTTTGTGCTGTGAAACGGGGAATGGAACAAGTGATCGAGACTCTTTGCTGTGAAAGAGGAAAAAAGTCCAATTGTATTTTGTATATTTGTATAATGTAATAGATTTCAGTATAGTCAATATATACCAAACTCATAATGCCATAGCAAGTAGCCCAACTCACAATAAATAGCCAAATGTCACAAAAAGTCATCACACAATGTGACAGTACCCAAATGTGGATTGCACAGATTTTCATCATGAAAACTTGACCACCCTATCTCAAATAATCAACCTGCAAGGAATTCATTTGTGGTGGAAAAAATATAAATATAAATATAAATATAAATATAATTTTGCAAGTGATTTCTTGTATGTTGGACAGCCATGGAAAATCAGTGCATCTGGAGTGACAGAGTTTTTTAATAGTTCTTTTTTTTAATAGTCAAAGCCTTTTAAAGCATATTTCAGTAAAACATTTAGATCTGTGAAATTATGCAGACAAAACAATGAAAAGTCTATTGTACTACTTGTGTCTGCCTGCTGAAAATAGCCAACATGTTGAGCTCAAGTGGTGTAGTGGCATGAAGTGAGCAGATCTCTTGAGACAGAAACCCCATGAAGGTAAAGCTAATTACATTCAAAGTTTTCATTACACGTTTATAACTAGGTCAATCTATTTTACTAGTCATGATAACTTTTATACAGAAGTTCCAAAATAGAACAGAGAATAAATATACTATATGGCAAACTTACAACATGACATGGAAATGCCTCCTAGGCTACAGTAAGATACAAAGACAAAAAAAAAACTTAGAAGGAACAAAACAGCAGGTGCCAGTCTGTCTAAAAGCGGCAGGCTTTTTGAGCTTGGAGAGATTCAGCAGAGCAATGCACAAAACACTGTATGACGCATTACATCAAACAATTTAGATTTTAATTTGATGAGGTTTGACAGGGACAGCGGGCTTATTCTAAAAAAAAAGAAAAAAGAATACTTTGTTAATGGGTGACGTTAGACAATTATCTTGTAGAGAGCTTTGCAAATCCACTAAATCCACTTTTATGTTACTACAATAAGCTTGTCAGATCATGCACTGCACATAAGTAGCATGGAATCCATGAAATCTAGTACTAAAACAGACCACAGAATGTGGCTACACATGGCCATTGCATGCCTGACTACACATGGCCATTTCAGAGATTTTTGTCTACCAACTTCTCTTCCTCCAGTTTACCAGCTCTTCAGGGTCATTTGCAAGAACTAAACTTTATTGACTAGCATCTACAATGTATATTTACATAGACAAGACAGTAACATTTCATATGAACTCAATATTCATAACGTATTATACACACATTCATAACGGGACTCATAAGCCATCACAATGTTATCTTATAGGAACAATAGAATTAAAAACGCTCACTGTTGAATTTCTTACAAAAACATTTATTTAATCACAACGTTATGTCTTAGGTGCACACACTAGAACAGTATTTTCAATGAAAAAAAAACAGTTCTGTGTTGCTGTATCACTGCACAGCAAGACTGACACGTAAAAAAAACACAAGTCATGTACATATTTATGTGATATAGGCAGGTGTATTCTCAAATGAACGCACATTATTCTGTGCCATTCTGCTGAACATGTAAGGACAGCAAAACATTTTGAAAATGATCAAAATAATTATCATATATTTTAATTTAGTAATTCAATACAGCTTCAGTTAGAAGAATGACGGGTCCGACTGAAAATAGCTCATTTATGCTGGAGTTTATGTCTGTACGTGCGTGTGTGTGTGTGTGTGCGTGTGTGTGTGTGTGTGTGTGTGTGTGTGTGTGTGTGTGTGTTTGGCTGCCCTCAGCTGCTGTAGTTGTCTGCACATGGTCCTCTGTATGGTAATTTGGTGTCCCCGTGGGGTGCAGGCGGCTCTTTAAAGCTGAGGTGTGCGGGGGTCCTTGTGGGTCAGGTGTTGTATCTCTTTAATAAGTGATGAGTGTGCTCCCACTTTGCTGATAAGTGACACCAGCAGACCTCAGTGTGCCCACAGGGATCTATTCATACACTCTTATTTATCATCATTCCTCCCCTCACCAAGTGACCTTTTCTCACTGAAAAACATGCCAGCCCAACTTAGAGATGACAGCTCACATACACTCAGAGAGAGAGAGAGAGAGAGAGAGAGAGAGAGAAAGAGAGAGAGAAATGTCTACACATCCACACAGTGAGAGGTTCTGTTTACCTCCAGCAGAGGGTGTTCCTGTGATGAGGCAAACTAGGTGGCGGGCAAAGTGAGAGGGTGGGTTGGGGGTGACCACTGGTTCACCCGGGCAGCAGGTGCTGAGGAAATGGATGTTATTTTACTCCCCTCAGAGTGGCATTCAGCAGGCATGTCATCATGCTTCTGTAAAACCCCTGTCCTTTACAAGAAAAAAAAAAACGTGCACCACTTCTTCAATTTGATTAAATTTAATTTCATCCATCATCTTTTTTTTTCCTACCCAAGATTTTTCAAAAATCATTTTAGACAACAAATATGAGTAATGTCTAACTTAGCAAAAGAAGTGTGAAAAAAGAAAATAAATAAGTAAAGCAAAAAAAGAGCTGAGTTGCGATGAGGCAGTGGTCTATTGTCTGTGCTCAGGTTTACCCCAGCCACTCGAAGCGCTGTTGGTAATTCAGTGGATTTCTCTGTACTTGGTTGTTAGCGGAGCTGAGACTGGTGGAGCGCTGGACATGAGTCCCAGCTGGGAGCACCCGTTTGTAATCTGGCCGGTCTCATCATGTTCCCGGCCAGGAGGAGCCTGTACAGATTGTGTCAGATGCCGGCGTGGGATGAGTGCATCTGTCCGGGGGCTGGACAAGGACAAATGGCCGGCCTCTGTCCCATTCGGCGCATGAATCGAATGTCGAGCCGAGACGAAAGAGCTCATCTGTCAGGAGCTGAGTCATAACGAGAGGAGCGGGGAGTTGGTTTAATGCTCCCTAGTTTTTGACCAGGATGCAGCCCCAGACATAGAGTGAAAAAAAGAGAGAGAAAGAGAGTGAGAGGAGAAAAGAACGATGGTGGAGAGAATATAAAGAAAATAGAGTGGACCTTGGAGCCATTAGAACTGTAACAAAAAGCAGAGAACTAGGATGAAACTGTGCCATGTGACTGCTTCTCTGGCGTGTCGCTCAAAAGTGATAGTCTCTGAGAAGCAGCATGGCTTATTCCAGAGCAATGATGGTCCAATCAGAAGAGAAAATGGAATTTGTCTTGTTTATAACAATGTGTTAGACTACAACAGCCTCCACATCATTTCTTTTATAATGAGATTCATGCCCAACTTCACCCAGAGACATGGGGGCTGCAAGATATGGACCTTAAAGCCATCATAAAAAACAGTGTCTTGTATTATTTTTCACTTGCTTCATTATTCATATTGCAAATATAATTTACCATTATATATTATTCATCGGTCGACTTTGCCCTTTTGCAGGTCGACATGAAAAGTCACTTTAAAGCAACAAAGAAATGAAACTTAATATTACAAGTCCAAGGGCACGGCCCAGTGTGTTGGCAAAACATGGCTGTCTCATTTCCCTCTTGTTTCTATTGATTGAAGTTGAAAATAATCAATGTAAAGGGACTGGTCTTTTACTGTAAAATACAGGCTCATCTATCATGGATGCCCTTTTGGAAATGAGAACAGACTACTGCTCTCATCCTCTGACAGAGATTGCTCTCTGTCTGTGTCTTTTTCTGCCTCTGCACAGGTGCACACATGCACTTTCCAACACACACACACACAACACACACACACTCATACTGTGATAGATACCAAAGATATATTTATACAAATAAGAGCTCAAAATCCAGCCGTCCTGCTAACAATGTGTTTGTGATTACAGTGTGTGTGTGTGTGTGTGTGTGTTTGCTCCTTCTGCATCTTCATCTGTTGCTCTTGTGTGTATGAGAACTTGTGGCCCACAGAAGACTCAAAGTGAGGGAGGCTAGCACCACGGCTAGACTCTGTCCTTATACTGTAATTACAGCAATCAAGGTCTCCACTCGCCAACTCATTTCTATTCTGACAAGTGCATGGGGAGCCTGTGTGTGTGTGCGTGTGTGTGTCTCTGTGTGTGTGTGTGCGTGCACACGTGTGTGTGTCGGTGGGGAGACATTTTGCTACCTCACACACGGAAAAGGACCCTCTTATCTGAAACAAAGCCCTCCAAATTATCATGTCATCCTCATCCGAAGAGCTTTTCATTGTGGTTATGAGAGCCCGGGCTGTCCGCCACGCTCTTCGTTTGAGACACAAGTTATTAGTTTCGCTCGGCTTTGTCTTCCTTCTACTCCTCCCTTTTCCTCCCTGTTGCTGGCACCTCAATGGTCCTTTATCGGGATGGAGGAAAATTTTTAGAAATGAGGTTAAAAGGGTGTCCGACTGCAATTCAGGAGAATTACACTGATTGCCATGATTACAAGGGACCTTCATGAGTCTCCTCTGTGGCCAATCACTTTTCCTTGTCCGTACTTTTCGAATGGCCATGTAATTGGGAAAGTGTGCTTTTTATTCCCATTAATCTCAGCCCCAAATATGTAAAATAGAGGAGCTGATGAAATGCATGTAATAATGGCATGGAACACTTGAAAGCCTCACACCATTATCTGTCCATCAGCATATGCCTCCCCAATTTTATTTATTTTCTTTATTTGACACTCGATTCGTTGGGGGGGAGGTGAAAAGTTAACTTCATGGAAATGAGCTGTCACCCTCTCTTGCTCACATAAGGAAGAGCTCAACAAATAGGCAAAGTGTCATGAGGGGGAGGTCTCGCCGCTGAAGCGACTGCAGCCTGTCCTAGACTCCTCTGAGCCCCCTGAGGCAGACAGATGGATGGGAGGGTTGGCTGGCGTGAGCGGGGGAATGAGGTGCGAGGGCTCACACTTCTTGCTCTTGCTCGGCATCTTTTTCTTCCTCCTCTGCTGTCTCCTCTCCTGTAAGGGCCATGCTCATGGACAATTAGGGGTCAAGGCTCAAAGCTGGGGGCATCTGTCAGTTTGATGGGCAGCAGCAGCAGCAGCAGCAGCATTGCGCTGGCACAGCACTGGAGTGCAGTAATAACTGTCGCACATTAGAGCGCCATTCTGACAAATGCTCCACCCTCCACCTCCACCACCACCCCCCTCCCCCATCACCCCCACCTGCCTTTTTGCCGTTGAGGGACTTCTGCACAAGGAGTTGCTCCATACTGTGCAGTGCCAGGGCCTGCCCAGGGAACACTTCATGGATAGCACCTGGCATTGCTACATAGTCTTTATGTGATCACACTCTTGGTCACACAGGCTGTTGCTCATCTGAATGCTATTTTGGGAAGATGCCTCACCTCAACTTTTTTTTTTTTTTAATTTTGTATCCCATACAATTATACTAAAATGAAGCAGTTTACATTAACAGCTTGGTCTACAATATTTACAAATGAATTTTTACAAATGAAATATGGCAACTTACAGCATTGCTTTTAGTTTTCAGTTATAAATTATACCATAATTAATTAATTATGACTTATAATACAATTATGAATCATAGTTCTTTTCCCCTCAACATAAATGATGTAACTCTATTTTAAGAGTTGTTTGTATTTAGGTTGATTTCGATTTATTTAATTCACATGATAGATGTGATTTTGGGAGAGAATATTTTTGAGCATTTGTTTTGCAAGAATTGTCTATGTATGAGTGTGCGTGTGCGTACGTGTGTGTGTGGGGGTGTGATTTTTATGTATAGGCTATATATGTCTGTGTCAATGCAAAGTGGTATAATTGCCTTTAATTTAATTTCAGTGTCTTCTCATCGATTTACCCTGTACACAAAGTGAAAAGTAGTGTGAAAGTGGAGAAAGTGTTCTCCATATTGCAGTAATTAGTGATTGAGGAGAGAGGACTGTTGTTACATGGATTTAATTAATGAGCTTTTGGCCTGCCTCCTCACAGAGATCTATCTGAGTGTGTTTTGTTTTATTTATTTGCCTGGTCCTTCTTTAATTATGGGAATAGGCGAGGCTGAGGCTGAACTGAGGATAATGAGAGCCAAGGTTGCTCTGTGTGTGTGTGTGTGTGTGTGTGTGTGTGTGTGTTTTCAGGCATCTTTTTTGCCCTTCTCAGACAGCTCTTTATTTTCCTGTCAGCTGCCTGTACTCCAGTAGAACCGATATGAAACTAATGAGCTATAGGTATACTTAAAGAGACTCTGTCTGTCTTAAATACTCTTCCCACCAAACACCCCACCACCCGCATCCCAACCCCACCCCACCCCACCCCTCTCTTTCTGTCCTCCAGTGACAATGAGCGTAAGTCATTTCGCTGCAGCTTAAGCATAAACATTCTTCCAAGGGGACTTAGAAGGAGAGGCTTCGGCGGTGCCGCTGCCGTTGAGGTGCTGATTTGGAGTTAAATGGCTAAATAGCCTCTGCCTACTCCTCCAGAAAAGCTCTCGTGCAAGGAGACACGGGAAACGCTTTGTGCCGCTAAGCTGTCCTTTGCTCTTTTCCTCGGCTGAGAAGAAAAGCAAAGCTTTGCGCTGGCGGCGCCATCCTGCATTTTAAATTGAACCGCTGCAGCTCCTTGAATTTTAAGTCACTCGAACGAAAGTGTAAAAGCCTTTCCAGGGATATTAATTGCTGAGTTGTAACAGGTAGGCTGCTCACGTGACACAGTTGGCTGGCAGTATATTAGCCATACACGCCTGACAGACAGATTATAGCCAGTGAACTTGGAAAGAAAAACTTACTCATTGACTTTCATTGCCCTGGAACAGATTGGGAGAATCTCATTAAGTGAGGAAAAAAAAAAATTCTCCTACTAACACTGTGGGTCTATACGGCTGGCTGAAGACCTGCCTACATTCGGGGCAAAGTCATCCTGACACTTCTGCTCTCCGTCCTCTGCTTATTAGAGGGGGAGAAGCAGTGTGATGTCGTTTTTGTGTGGCGTGTTTTTGCTTACAGATTCTCCTTTTTAAACACCTCAGAGCGGGCCCCAGGCAAGGTCAGCTTCTCATAAGGCTGCATTTAAGAAAAGGCCAAATGCTTTCAAATATCACTTTGTAATTATATGACGTGTGTGGCATTTTGCCACAGGCACAAAAGACTCATTTCTGAAGAGAGGGAAATTGCTCCTAGTGATATTTATGCAGTTATTTATATTCATTTTGATTCTTATTTGACTTTTTTTTTTGGTCTTTGAGCTCAATTTTATTTTCTACTCACAGCTGGGTGCCTTTACATGTCAAAGATTAAACCACTGGAATTTCTTCTAACAAGTCTTACATCATGATACAAAATGTTTGAGGAAACTATAACAGCTGACACTGTAGTGTGGCGTACCTGATGCAATAATTCGATTTACCTTTAGGAAAAGGGCAAAGTTTTCCATTTTTTCTCTCTTAGGGCCTCCCTGTCTCACCATTGCTATCACCTACAGCTGACTTGCAGAAAAATTCATGGATGGTTAGAGAAGTGCTTTACCATGCCATTAACTGTATGCCTGTCCATGTTAGCAGCTTGCCGTATGAGCAGATTAAGCTGTATTCACACGTAAGGCAAAATATGTTGTTTCAGGTTGATGGTTGAGGTTCAACCCGATGAGTCTCTGCGACCTTTTTTGTCAATTCCTGGGTCAATCTCACTGTGCTTTGCAGTGTGAAGTGCCCATGTCTGTCTTGATGGCTGTGAGGAAGAGGAGTTGTCAGAGTCGAAGGCAGAGATGGCAAGATGATGAGGGCATGCAGAGTCAGGAATGGAACTGAAGTGTTTGGGAGTCGTGCTGTGTGGACATGAGGCTAATAATAACCACTGAGCTCCCACATTTCAGGTGTGTCCAGTCACTCTTTTTCCACCCTGCATCCAGCACTGTGATGGAGGTCCTGCATAAATAACCCCTTAGGAATAAAGAAGTGAGTGTTTCCTATGCCTTTGTCAAAACAAAAACACAAATTCAGTCACAAACACAGCACGGTACAGCACTCGCACCTGTATACACACACACACACACACACACACACACACGCAAACACAGACCATGACCACAATCTATGCTCTGTGTCCTACAACAAAGTGAAGACAATCTAAATCCTATTATCCATACAAAGAAATGAAAGAGGGAGACAGAGAGCGGAAACGGGTTTTTCAAAGACAAAAAAAAGGCTTAACCGACACACATGCTGGGTCACGCGGGAAGCAGCAGCAGCTCCCTGTAAAGGGCCAGAAATTAAGATGGAGTCGCTCTCTTTGTGAGCGCTCGCTCACAGGCTTCCCATCCAACCTACCAACCCCCCAACCCCCAACCCCACCCCTACACACCTCCCCCCTTCGCCCGGCATCGCTGAGCTTTTCCGTCAAGCGTTCAAATTCATTTATGCCGTCACTGGATAGCCTGGCCCGCATTCAGATGTGTAAGGTGATGGGGGGGTGCCGGCTAATAAATACTAATAAAGACCCTGACATGACGGGCACACAGAGGTACATTAGAGGCGTGACACCCGATAATCGCCGTGTCCGCAGATATTATGTGGCTGGGCAGGCGAAGGTGGAGAGACCTTTGAGTGGCCCTCGGAAAGCTCTGTGGTCCATTAGCATTTGTTACCTGATCACTTTGTGGGTCTGCTTTTTTTTCTCTTCCTTTTGTTTGTTCACTCTTTCTTTGCCTTTTCTTTTCCTGTTTCTCTCTCCCCCTTTCTCGCTTACAGAAACGCTCTCTCTATCTCCATCGGTCTCTCTCGCTCTCTTCTCTTGTCCGTCGGCTGCCCTATCCGCCTCCTCCTGAGGGGCTTGCGTTCCTTACAGACATCTCTCCCATGCACATATTCATGGGCCTTGCGCTCATTTTGTGCCCTGACAGCAGAATCTTCTCTTTTTCAGCTGGGTGAATTTAATTATGCCTGTCAGTTCCTACCTGAGCGAGAGAGGAGGTTTTTCAGGGCAAGGCCCTCATTGGTTGATTTTATTTATTTATTCACTCTCTCAAGAGCCAGCGCTAATGTTTATCCTGAGCTCAGTACTGCATTTTCGCCATGCTGTCAGAGGAGCAAGTCATGAGGGCTTTGTCTCCCCTTCACTTTGGCAGAGGAGGAACACAATTAGCCTCTGAATCCAAACGGCAGCCGGTAAGCTTGGGACCTCACACACACACACACACACACATGCACACTACTACAGCCCACCCCCTTCCCGCTACCCTCCACACCCCATCGAGAACTGTAATGACAAGCGGCAGTGACAACGGCATTATTTGCAGAGGCTACAAATATGTCCCACTCTCCTCTCTCCCTGCTTCCATTTGTATTTCTAATGAATGTAATGTATCAGAAATAAGTGCCGGAGGTTAAGACATAAATCCACCGGCATGGAAACAGTAAACATCTCGCCGCCACTAAGCCGCCGTTGCATGAATAATGCAGCACGGCGCCGAAAAAATCAAAGCTGCACCCAGTTTATAAATTAACATCAGTGGCAGGCTT
Organism: Tenualosa ilisha; assembly: GCA_015244755.2. Taxonomy (NCBI): domain Eukaryota; kingdom Metazoa; phylum Chordata; class Actinopteri; order Clupeiformes; family Clupeidae; genus Tenualosa; species Tenualosa ilisha. The sequence goes on along the minus strand of PYXC01000541.1, from coordinate 8,245,638 downwards.
CCCGCTCACTCCACTCTGCTCTTCCTCCTCCTCCTCCTCCTCCTCCTTCTTACATCCACCTCTTCTTCTGTCTCCTCCTCTTCCTCATCCCTAACCGCCACACACAGTCGGTATTGTCGGATGAAGGGTGGTCGTTGGGGAAGCCAAAAATAAAAGTTTGTGTGGGAAACTTTGGTGGTGGTGGTGGTGTTGCAGGAATGCAGGCAGGCAAGGCAGGCCCTGGGGCGAAACTCTTATTAAAATGACCCCCTACCCTGGGCCGTGACTTGCCAGCCGCGGTCTCTGTCTCAGAGCGTGTCACTCAGCCTCCCCCCGCTGTCTCAAGGCCGGCAGGGCCACATACAATCATTAATGAAATGGGTTGGGGGGGTGGCCTGGAGATTTCTGCTTGCTTTTTAATGCATTCCACTTGTCCAGCCAAGACCGGAACAAACGATAAACTAGCACTTTTTAAAAAGCATTAGTTTGAGGAATGTTGAAAGGGAACTAAAATTTCATGCAGATGTTTTTTTTTTTTTTTCTATATCTGCCTCATTCCTTTTGCTTTTGTGTGTGTGTGTGTTTGTGTGTGTGGATACTTGCATGTGTGTCTTCAGTTGGCGATCCCCGATGAAAAATACAGAGGCTTTCATAAAAAAGGATTTGTCCCTGATTCAGTCTGATATGGTCTGATATGTAAATGAAATGCCTAGGGGCCCAGTGAAGAGCTCGCTGTCTCCCTCAGGGCAACACACACACACTGGCAGCAGCTGAAACACAGGCGTAATTTCCAAAATGGCTATTCCACACTTTTGCATCATTTGATTTCCCCCAATATCAGCCTTTCCCATACCAAACTTGAGATGAGTTACCTACCCTGCAAAATACTTTAATCACACCTCTGAGTTACACTACTTCTCTCTCTCTCTCTCTCACACACACACACACACAACACACACACACACACACAAACTTCCCATTCACCTTATTGCTGACAACCTCAGCTGTCTTACATTCAGGAGATGTTCCTGCTCGAGCCAACTCTGGCAAGTGTTTAAATGTCGACTCGATCACTCTGTTGCCAAGGAGCAATCAGCAGCAGGTGAAATGCAAAAGAGTGCCGGTAACGTCTTCATCTCGGTGGTGCTTCCTCCAGCGGTCGCCTCTACTGACACTCCTCATGAAGCCCAGAGCCCCGCTCTGTGGGGCCCTCCTGCTACCAGACCAGCACTGGAGCCAGAGAAAGGGCCCAGTATGGAGCTTCAGAACCTACCTGCTGGCATTTCCAAAAGGTTAGGATAATTACCGGCATTAAAGCGGCAAATCCTACAAATTTAACCAAGATGTGGAGGGAAGGCAGCGTGTGAAATGTCAGTGCCCAATTAAACACTCGATTGGCGAGACTGGGTGTGTATGTGTGTGTGTGTGTGTGTGTGTGTGTGTGTTTTTGGGGGGGGGTGTTGGGAGGACTTTTAGTGATGGCACCAACTCGACGTGTGGTTCATTAAAGCCTCTCTTCAAGATGAGCTCTCCTGTTGCCCTGGTGTCATCGGAGGTCACCCTGTGACGTCAGCACGTCATCATCTGCTGGCGTAAACCTGGCCCAACACAGTTGTGTTCAGCTGTTCCGGGGCATTTATGCTGTGCCAGTGTTCGTGCATTTTAATGTTCACCCACAACACTGCCCAATGACTGTTGACTAAAGCAAATAAACTTGCCTTCACACGTGTGTGTGTTTACATGTAACAAGACTGACCCAGAGTGTGATGACTTTCCCCTAAGTTTGCCACAGCTCAACTCCAAGATGGTGGTTAAGTTTATCCAGATTATAGTTGTAAACTTACAAAAGCATGGACTCATAATTTTCTAAAATAAACAAATCAAGCAGGCTACTCATTTGCAGGTTTACCAATTTCTTAAACTTTCTTAAACAATTTCTTAACTCTTAAAAATTTCTTCCATTAAAGTGCATTTCCTGGCTTTGGATTAAACTGCATGCATGCCAGAGCAACCCGAACTGCAGCTCTAGTGAATGCACCCCAGACCCCAGTTTTCAGACTGGGGTCCTGTCTCAAGTCCACAAATGGGTTCAGCTGACTGCATTCATTGTGTCAAAATGAACCTTGGTCCAGTTCAAAGGCTGTACCATGAATGTGTCCTAATGCAGGACATGCATGTCCACTGGATCCCAACCCCTTTCTCTAGTTTTCTGGAAAACTGGCCTGAGCTATATGGACATCATAGACTATGTTGAAAACATATCAAAAGTTTGGTTCCAAAGCACTATAAATCCATTTTTGAAAATATTAAAAAGTCATTTTTTTTTAATTGTGTGCATCATTAATTATTGATCAAACCTCAATTATGATTTTATTATGTAAAAATAAATCAAGTAAAAGCAACCCAAATGTAGATCCACTGATATATCTAAAAAACAAAATGTAAAAAAAATATCTCATTAAGAAAAATTTATGAAAAATCATTAAAAATCAATTTTTAATGAAAAATCATTAAAATGGTGGCTATAGCGTTTTAGAACCAAACTCTTCATATTAAACACAACATTTGTGTAGAAACTGCCCGTAAAGACATGCTATATGACATGTGGAAGACACCCCCCCATCTTTAACACTAAGATATTGTCTTTACCAGTAAGATGTCCAGTCTTTTGGCTTTACAAATCTTACCAGCACTTGTCCATTGTAGCCTGCCACACTTCGCATGTCATGAGGGACACAGATTGTGCTCCTGCTGTGTTTGCAGAGAGCTCATCTCCTCACTCTCTCTCTCTCTAACTCTCTCTCTCTTCCCTCATTCTCTCTCTTTCTCTCTCCATACGCTCATTGTGTTCTATATGCCAGTCTTCCTCCCGCTGGGCGCGCTTTCCCCTCGCTACTCTGTCGCAATCAACCCTGTTTTCATATCAGTGTGGCAAGCACACATTTACCATGGTGGAAAAAAAGACAATGAGGGAAACAGTGGAGGGAAATGGGAACCACAAATGATGCCAATTTTCCCCTCTTCTTGTTTTTTAACGAACATATTTCCCTGCTGCGGGTTAAAAATTGCTTCCAAATGATCATATTCTCTACTGTCTCTTTTCTCTCTCTCTCTCTCTCTTTCTCTCTCTCTCTCTTCCTCGCACTGGCTTGCCAAGTCATTGACATTTTCCTCAGTGAGCAAAAAGAAAAAGCAAGTGTCTCACACACACACACACACACACATTTACACATACTCTCACGCACAAACAAAAACACACAGAGCGAGAGAACATAAATGAGACAGATGTGGTCTGGCAGCATTGAGATACTAGAGCTGGTGAAAAGGAGAAGCCGGCAACAGTGCCACAGACGCCTGGCCACCTGCTCCTCAGCGTGCGTATTTCAGCTACCGGCCCGTTCCCTCTCCTCCACTCTGCTTCACAACCTCTTCACTACTGTGGGCAGGAGCCATGGAGAGAGAGAAAGAGAGGGAGTGGGAAAGAGAGAGCAAGGGAGAGAGAGAAAGAGATGATGATGATGATGGATGTCTAAGTGCGACAGAGCCTACTTCAGTCTTTTGTGGAAAGTGTGCTCCTGACAGAAAGTGTGTTGACACAGAATTTTTGTTCAGCCTCCATCTTGCTGAATAGAAATAAAATAGGAGAGCTTGAGAAAGGGAGATATCTCCCCCTGCCTACAATTAGGTTGTTTTTAAAGCAGATGGAGCACACAATAAAACACCAACCCAAATTAAGGCCCTTTGAAATATTCATGGATTCTGTTAGTCTTGGACTCATACATCCGTTTTATAGCAAGTATTTCTAAAATGTAAGTGACAACAGAGATCAATGAGCATGTGATATGAAAAGGTTTGTAGCTTTGCTAAATGTTGGCAGGAGCCATGACGTAACTATGGGTGTGAGCCTAATATGAGAGATGTCTTACTGGCAAACGAGGCTTTGTGAGCTGAACTCCCTTCATAAACTGGAATCGGTAGGCACAGGCGCTGGAAAACCACTGGGAACGTCTGCTTTAATCAGGGGAGAGAGGAGAGGCACAATACATCACAGATGCCCCTGCTCCGCCCATTAGCCATCCACACGCTTACGAGAAAGCCAATTAGCTCCAATGAAGCCCCATTTATGCCTAATGTGTCAAATAGAGACATAAATTGTTACAAGATGTAGTTACGGGTTACCTTGTAGTCAAGGCTGTTTTCATCTGCTCAGCACAGTTCATCTCATCCACGTAGTCCATTTCATCTTGTCAAGGAGTTTTTTTTTTAAACAAACATACTCGCCTGCGCTGTGTGTGTGTGTGTGTGTGTGTGTGTGTGTGTGTGAGCGTAAGTATATATCTGTGTGAAGGTATGCTTCCTGACAGGACAGGTGTGTGCTCATTTATTCAGCTCCACGTTCAGATTAGCGCTGTGCAAACAGAGGCAGGCTGTAGTCCCATTGTCATGTCACAGCAGACAGTAGCCCCATTGCAAATAAAACAGGCTGGGATTAAGCCTGTGTGATCTGAGCAAATATTCATTAAAAGCATGAACACACACATGCGCGCACACACACACACACACACACAGTTATAAAAACACTGATATGTCACTCCCTCTATTTGTGGGTATGTCTATTTGTGTGTGTGTGTGTGTGTGCCAATGTACAGGTAATGTTTGGTGCAAGACAGTATCACTTTCAATAGCAGGTAAATTCAACACGGCTCCTCAGAAGTAGTGGCACACACTGTTAGACCCGGTGGTGAAACCTTAACCCCTGCCTTAGTGACTTCATTGCCTGGACCTATAGACAAAGCAATGGATTCAGATCGTGTTGACATGCAGACCTCAACACCAGCCACTGTGAGGATGATAGAGACAGTGAGATGGAGAGTATAGGGAGAAAGAGAGACTGAATGAGATCCTGACAAAAAGCAAAAAGAGCAACAAAAAGACATGAAAAAGACGCTTCAGGAAGAGAAAGAGGAGTAGATTGTGAGGAAGAGAACACAAAAGTCTTTAGAACTTTCACACTCACACCAGAGGTGATTGACCCTCATCAGCTATGCACAGACTAACCAGTCCCTCCACCTCCTCATGCCCTCATTCACCCTCACCCCCAGGGCCAGGAAAGGCAGGAAATGCTAACAGATTGGTGCCGCCTCTGATTGCATAGCGAAGGGGCCCTATTATGCTTTTTACAGGCATTGTGTATTGATTTCCAGTCAGAAGTGGAGCTGCGGGTGTTTGATTACAGGCATTAAACAGGGAGAGGCGGAGAGGCATGAAACTCCCTAGCTGAGGACTTACTGCAGGGAGAGAGAGACAGAGAGAGACAGAGAGAGAGATGCAAGGAACAGCACAATGGGGGATCAAACGGGCCCATCCCCAGGGTCTGTGGTTTCATCCCTTAGACTACAGTTAATAGAGGTCAGTTTTGTGTGGTCACTGGTCCTATCTCTCCAGCTCATACAGTACAGTATAGAGAAAATCGAGCAGAGAGAGGATGGAGAGATGGAAAGAGAGGGAGAGAAGAACTTGAAAAAAGAGGTGGAACATGAAAGTAAGCACAGAGAAATGTTCTAAGTCTTCTCACTTCACGTACAGTTATAATTAGAAAGACGTGAAACTAAGCACACAGCGGTGTTGTACTCACAGATGTGAACTTATTGTCATTTGCACATCCATTCTCCTTTTGATTAATTACCTGATTATTATTAAACAGCAGTGATAATTAAAGCACTGGTAATCACTGCCTCTCACTGGTTGACAACTATTCCCTCGGACCACTTCATCATAAGAATTCCAATTAATAGTAAATTGGACATTGGCAAATAGTTTGTTTATTGGCTGTTTTTCATACTTATGCAGCTTATTGGGATTAATACAAAACATTCTCATTTTTTTGTTTATATAGCAAAATCAACAAACATTAACAATCCATTAACAAACTGTTAGGCAAGTTTGCTATTTGTTGTGAACCCTTATTATTATAACTCTCTATTATAATGGTACACAATTTATCATTGATTAAGATTTAACTAACACTTAGTTAAATTAGTTAAATTAACATAAACTATGTGTAAACTAACATCAATAATAAAGCATTAACTAACACTTAGTTAGTTACACAGCATTAACTAAATTAATTAAGAGTTAGTCAATTATTATATATTAGTTAGTTAATTATTAATTATTAAAGTGTTAACTGCCTCTAAGCACTAAGTGTTAGTTAATGATTAATTAATGCTGTTGATTAATGCTTTGTTCATGCTAGTTTAACACTTAGTGTACACTTTATTAACTATTATCATTAGACAAGTAACTTAACAACTGAATGTTAGACTGTGGCTTCACAATGAGGTACACAAAACCAGCAAGTAAGTTTGTTCTAATCATAAATTATTCATATACCATGACATATAGCTATCCACACAGAACTCTGCATTGCAACATCAGGCAAGGAGTGCATAGCACTGACTACCTGCTGGCAAACAATTCATGTACAAGGTCTGTGAATGACATTGAATTGATAATTAAATAAGTGTTAAGTATTCACATTGACATAGTCATGACTTTGACATTAAACATTTCTCTGACATTCTTTTTCCTTCCGGCAGCAATCATGACCTCGAACAACAGTGGTATGGAATGATTCACACCGGATCAGACCAACACTATATTACTACAAGGCATTCTGAGCCTATTTTGACTGAGATAAGTCTCAAGCTTAACCATACATGAAGATGGTCACGTCTGAGTGACTCAAATCTAATTGTTCAGGGCAGTGTGTTTTGCATTGTGTGTTGCATTTCTTCATGCCATTATTATAAAGTGTTACCTTTATTATAGGGTGCAACATATCTTCTAAATGGTTGATACAGCCAAAAATACTACAAAACAAACCAAGATGAGTGAAAGATGTCTTGTGTCTCACTATGGATATCTGCTTAAAGCCAAACATTAGTGGGGTATGTCCTTTATATGATTGGACACCAACTGTCAGAAATCAAAGTAGTTGCCATTGCTTTATCAGCCATGATTCAGTTGAACCGGCTTGACACTGGCTTGGTTGCCTGGCGGCAGCAGCGGGTAATTATTCAGTTCATACAATGCATGCCATTGCTCTACAGTGAACAACCTGAAAAATCATCATGAAACTTTCTTCAGTAGCACATAATTATGAGTAATATCAGACTAATGTATGTCATTAATGTATTCACTTGATTTTCAAGTGCTGCTATATTCAGCTATGAAGTGCAGATAATGTTAGCGCTGGCCATTTATGCCAAGGCAGTGTTGCTAATGCCTCCCCTGCGTCTCCCTCCCCTCTGCACTGTGACTTCACCTGGTTCTGATGAAATTGTTTACAGCCTCCTCATCTGTCTGTCTTGCTCTCTGGCAGTATCCCAGAAAGCAGTCTGAACTTGGTGACGCTCGTGTCAGGAATGCAGCCTTATCTCTCCCCACACACTCCTCGCCTTAAGGGCGATGGCTGCTGCCACTGTGTCTCCCGGCGCAGGTAAACGCCACTGCCTGAAAGAGCCAGAGAAATGGCCACCTCACAAATGCAACACTCCTCAGGTTTCTGGACTGCAGCAGAGCAGCACAAGTAAGTTGTGCGCACAAAAGTATATGTCCACAGCATTTGACACAGCATCACTATGTATCCAGCATTAACCATCTTCTCTTTCATGTCTGCTTTAAACACACACACACACACACACACACACATACATACACAATAGTATGCTTTGGTGTCCTACCAGGGACTAGAGATGGAAAATAGCTTGTAGCTAAATGTGGTACAATGTATATCCTCTCTTTCTAAGTGATTAATGCATTTTGTAAATGATCCCTTTAAGAAATAAACTAAATAAAACTAAAAACTAAAACTAATTACGCTTTCAAAATGATGCCCTATTTTCTATCTCAAAATGTGCACATTCAAAATATGATGTCGATAAGAAGCAACCACTGCATCAGAACCGTATAGTCCTAATTCCTTTTTCAAAACTATTCATATCGCTCATTCATTTATATGCTTAGACTTTCAAATGTGTTCAAGGTCTTTTCACTGTCTCTTTGAATGTGAACCATTTCTGTAATATTGTACAAAAAGATTTTTATGACACTGAGACATCTTACGTATTTGCTTAAGGTTTTGCACTGAAATATAATTTCATTACCAAAAGACCAATGCTGATAATGTCACACTGTGCTCTGCAACGGTTTCCTGTAAGGCACCTGATCTGAACACATAGACAGGAGGATGATGCTCATCACCCACCCAGCCACCACCATCATCATCATCATCATCTGACAGACAGACTACCATCTTCATTATAAAGTAAAAAGATATTAAAGTCTAATTAAAAAGTGTTATAAAGTGCTAGATGTTCAATGACAATTTGCTGCTCTCAGTCAGTCAGTTGAAAAGAATAAATTAACCTTCCTACACACACACATACTCACTCACACACACACACACACATGCATGCATACACACACATGCGCATGCATACAAAAATATACATCAGATATGAATAGTCACATATCACCATGATAATACAAAATCACATCGGACGCTAATAAACTGAAAGAGAATGACACATCTCTGTTGCTGCAGATGCTCCCAGCATAGGTTTCATAAGACAGGTGTGTGCTGCTCCCACCCACACAAAACTCAAATGCCAGGACTCCACCAAAAAGGTTAGGGTAACTATAGCTTTTTCTTTCTAACATCACATAGACTCAAATTCTAGTTACGCTCTCCCCTTTGTCACGAGAAAGGCCAACAATTCAATTTCAGATTCGGATTCCAGGCGTTTTCCACAGCATTATCTGTCTCTCTGTGTGCCGCACCGTGCAGCACAGCGCAACGCTTTGATTGAACAGGATGCCGGTTGAAGAACAATTAGCAGCATGATGGAGGGTGAATCTGGGTTTAATTATTTCTCCCACTGCAGAGAGAGACAATGGGGCTGCTGGAGGCAGCTGTGTCGGCAGCCCTCTCCACAGGGCACACACAAACCAGTGCAGCAACAAGCCCTCCGTGCCGGAACAAAAAAAATGAGACGGAGGGGAAATAGGGAAAAAGAGAAGCAAAAAGACAAAGAGAGATAGAGAAAGGAAGAGAGAGAGAGAGAGAGCGAGAGAGAGAAAGGTAGCAAAAGTGAGGAGGGGAAGGGAAAGACGCTGAAGTGTGCAGACAAAATGGCTTCAACTGAACGATGAAGGCTTAGACTCTCCAGTGTTTGACACAAAGATTTTATTTGTACCAATTAACATTATTTCCTCTCTCTTACAATGTCCCATTGAATGAATAGTGGATGACATCTGGGTGTTTACTGTGTGTGTGTGTGTGTGTGTGTGTGTGTGTGTGTGTGTGTGTGACTGTGTGACTGAGTGCTGCGTGCTACATATATGTGTACTCCCCTATCTGGGTGCTGATTTCATAACGGAGAGATAGGTGAATGAATGGGCTTAAACAAGTTGCCATGAGATCTGACAGTTCAGAAGCACTGGGTTTAGCTGTTCCATTAAAGTTCCCTCAGACCTCTCATTATGTCTATATTACTACTGGCTTTGATGTTTAGAGTCTTTGCTGTGTTGTTATCATCTCAACCATTCAATCATTTTTGAATGCCAATTCTGGGTTAAGACATAAAGACATATACACACAGCAATATTACTAGACTGACCTCCAAAATATGAAAATGAGCCCAATGAGCCCAAACATCATATCATTACGTCACTCGACTGTTGGGCAACCTGGGATCGATTCCCAAACCCCACATTGTGAGTCTGTGCTGCTTTGGGTAAAAGAGTCTGCGAAATATCAGTCAACTTTACTGTATGTTCCCTAAAATACTGTAAAATATATTTCAAAGCATGTGGGAATAATGCAGCACAGATATGTTTTTATGGTAGAGCTGTTCATACCAGCACTTTGTTTTCAAGGTCACGGTAAGCTAAGGTCACAGCTGTGCTTATTTTTTTTTCTCTGACTGCACTCCCTCAAAGAAAGTTTGAAAGGACATCGCTCACAGGAAAAGACAAATTCAGTGTGTGAGGAAAAAAAACTGTCCCCACACCTGCCTCAAAAACATCCCAAACCTCATGGGGGTTCCCTTCTGGCAGCTGCTTCTTACTTAATGCTGGAAAGATGCGAGTCCAACCTGAATCCTGTCCAAAAGAATCTAAAGCAGAGGGTGACGCTGTAGAGGAGGTGAGAGTGGAGTTTATTTTTGGCATCTCCCGTGGTTCTTGCTGAGGGACATGTTGGGAAGGAAGAGTTCAGTTCCACCTCTCTACTTTGTTTGGGATGTACAGTGGTCTTTGTAAAAGTTGCCCCTTTTTTCTGGTTATTTTCACAGTGGTTTGGTGCCTTCATTCCTGAAATGCATTCTAATATCTCTGTCCCTGGGGTACTGAAGCTGATTTTTAGAGACAGCTCAGAGGGAGCAGTCTCAACTGCCCTCTCTGCATGCCTTCACTTCAGTCTAACTGAGAATATTTAGTCATCAGAAAATCAAAAACTTTGTTATCTCTTCTTCTTCTTCTTCTTCTATTCACTTTTCTGAAGAGCAGTACCTGGTTTGTCATATGTTTTTTTGTATAAACCCATATTGTTTTTTATTTTATATTCAGTGTGCCTACAAACCTTATTCAGCAATG